>CM059211.1:17208538-17268538 GCA_030347435.1 Clarias fuscus | reverse complement strand
TAAGTCGTCTAAAAGAGGAAATATGTAAATCTTGCATTAGAGCAATACCACAGCTCAATCCTCGACCAAATTTTGCACAGTTTACGCGAGACCTTTCTTTTCGCCGTGGCCTTTTTGATATTCTAATAACAGGCGGTGAGCTGGACGCAGGTGTGGTGTTCTGGGCAATAACAAGGCCTGAATAATTACTGCCGCCATATCCATAACAGCCCCAAACCTCCGAAGTGTGTTCAGTCTGTGGAGCCACTTCTTCGCGGCGCGCACAGCCGTCTCTCCGATGGTAAATGGCAGAACTGGGATCTTTTCCAGATTTAGTGATGCCCAGTTAAAGGGAAATAAAGCTGGCAATCCTCAGGAGGACCCTCTAATGTCTCTGTTAATTGTGAGTTATGGGTAAACATTGCAGGCTTGCTGAGGTCAGACCTGTCAGCAATAATACTTTTCAGGAAGAATTTACGAGATCGCCCTGTTTATTCCACTGTAAAAGGAAGTAACAGAAGGAATTAGACACGGCCTGCTGTTGTCATTTGTTTTGGCTAAAGAAAGTCATGTAGTGTGAGCCATTAAAGAGTTAAAGACAGTGTAGAGCGAAACAGATAGTCAGGCAGCAGAGTGGGATGGCATTGGCACGCTCTCCGGAGGGCATCCTCTTTGGAAAAGAGCGGAATTAGGCGCTTCCAGACTCGGGCTCAAGCCTTGGGGAAAGTTCTGTATGGAGTAGCATTACTTTAACAGCTGTGTAAATAACTTTAATTCCTTCTTTGGATGGGCCTCTGGCCAGTCACCAGATCGCACAGTCAACACAGAGCTAATGATACCAAAGCTCTCGCTGCTTGCTCTAAAACCTCCAGGATGAATAGAGATCCTCGGCTCCTAAAAATACCAGCTCCTCGCCACCTCCTCCGAAAGCCCACCTTGTGCCAACAGAAGGAGCAGATGAAGCCGAGAGCACACAGGGGAGAAGTGTTAATAAACCCAAGGACAGGGAGAACAAGTGTCTCTCCATCTATCACCATCAGCACCAGGACGCCACAAAACACCATGAAAGACAATGACTCCAACTGAATTATCATTCAAATGTTGCTTGACAGATGGAAACAAAGAAAATGCGGATTGTAAAGGGAGGACAAACACGCGCGCACAACATGACGGTTCGAGACAGCTGATTAATCAGGAGGTTGTGTTGCATATGAGAAGGGTATACTGCAAGAAGCATGCATGATGACAAATGTGGGTGCCATGCAACATGATGCAGAGTGCCTTCCTAATTACATAACAATAATTAATCACAAAGAACAGCACAAACGGCCTCAAAGCTTTGTGCTCCTAACAAAAAAAAAAAAGAAAAAAAAAAACACCACCAACAAGATGTCTCGCTGTTGTTCAAGTAGATGTTCATCCATGTATGTTCTCCATTTCTCAACACAAATATGTGCACCTGTGCACACTACGCTAATGACCTGAATGCTGCCGAGTCAGATAGAGGCACGAAACACATTGCTAGCTGCCCTTGAGTCACTCTCAACAACATCCCAGCACTTCCTCTGCCGGACGGCATCCTCAGAAACGAACCCGCATGACCGTATCATCCTGTCACCTGCCCCCTCGCCAGCTCCCACCATGCCCTCTGTCCCCCTAACTCCACCTCTCCCTCCTGCCAACCCTCTCCACCCTTCAGCCAGCATGAAAGGGGGCTCTACCCCTCTAAATACATAAAACATGCAAATGATGGAAGTGACTGACACAGCATAAATAATCCACAAAGGCACATGAGAGGATATGTGGGCTACAGGACTCACTGTAATGATAAATAATGTATTACAGGAGACAGGCCTTGCTTATTTCAGTAGCTTGTGCGATTCCTCACAGACGAATTATTCCACCTCTGTGACTGATAGGCAAACACAACAGACAATAGCAAGGAGGATGCATTCATCTTCTGTTTTTAGAACTGTGTGGGATGGGATTATTGGTGCCTGTGCTATATAGAGGTGTAAATATAGAGAGGTAAATGTCAAAAACAGCTAGACAAAAAGACTGGACGTTCAAAAGCTGCAAATTCAAAGGCTGAAGTTGTAAGAGTAATAGCAATGTTATAAAAAATAGCTGTGATTAAAAAACATTAAAAAAAACAACTTTAATTAGAGTGGAATCCTTAAGCATCTCTGTTATCTTTTGCATACGGGGAAAAAAAATAATCAAAAGAAACTTGGGCTGTTGTTTATGAGGAAAATGTCCACAGCAAAACAACTCCTCCAAGAATCTCATTTGCATCCTAAGGGAGCGGTATCTAGGTAACCACATCGGTATGTGGCTTTGTGACAGTGCTGATGGTGACAGTGTTAAATATGCCCAGTGAAACACACCTCAAAACACACATGCACGTACACACATATACACCACCTTGTGGCACGTCACACACGTCCTGGACACCTGGAGGTGTGATCTGCCATGCAGGGCTGAAAAGTAGAAACACTGTGAAATGTCCATACAGAATTAGCAACAGCAATTAGAGGCATTTCATCACAAGAATGAAGAACAGAGATGAGCTGAACCTCGAAGAGACAAATCTCAGAAAAGGAGGCTGATGAAATGTAACAGCAGACTTTATTTTTATTTTTTTTCTCTCACTTTGACCATCATGTATTCAGGGAGGCTAAAAGCAATAGATACTTAAAAGGACGTAAATACTGAGAGCTCAGTCAGGAAGCTGTCGGTGACTAAATAGATGCCCAAGAATGACAACAAATAAAAAATTGTACATCTAAGTTATGATGTGACAACTAGAAAACAAATCAGCAGAAAGACTTTGGGTAAAGAGAAAGTGTGGAAAAGAAATAAACAATATCATTTTGATCAACAAGAGGAGGAGGAGGAGGGATGGATGGAGCGGAAAGCTAAAGCATTAAAGGTGAGGGTGATGGAGAGTGATCAAGAGGGGAAGAATGTGAATTCCATCAGCATCTGGGAGTGATAATCTGGGGATAGGGGATATAGCAGGGAGGGGCCGCGTCTCGGAAGGGCAGTGCGGGCACAGGTGACTGTCATGTGTGATAATTATTATTACTGTACACCTGCTCCTCCACACTAATTAACTTTGGATATGCAAATCAGCCCTATTGCATCATGGCCCCTCTCTCCTCCCCTACAGATAAGAGGATGTTCAGCTGCTGGATTTAATTAGGATAATGAACGGTCGGACCACTGAGAGAGAGGAGGAGGAGGAGGAGGAGGAAAGGGGAAAAGGGATGGAGAAAGGAAAACAAAATGGGTGGGAGGTAGATGAATGAATGCCGATGTTAAGGAGAGGTATGGAGGGATTTAAAGACGAGAAAAATAGGAATATGCAAAAGACTTTTAGACAAAGCCAAGAAAACAAGCAGGTGGGTCGCTAAGTGCGTCTGAAAGAAGAACGAATGAAAAACCTTGGAGAGTCATTTCTTCAACAAACACAAATAATTAAGCAAATTCGGTGGCGAAAGTGTGTCCACTCATTAATAACCATCACAGACTTGCCTATGTGTATGATGTTGGTATATACTGTACTGTATATATTGATGGCCTGCATAATCACTGTTGTTGTCACGATTCTCTGCATCTCAAGCTGGCGGAGTCGTGATGAACCTGGACTGATGAGGTGTCAGTGAGAGGAGGGGTAGGAGGCAGGAAGAAGGTCTACAGCGAAGACAGCAGGTGTTCTGACAAGGGCAACAGCCCTCACGCCTCCGTGAGAAAGCCTTTGTGCCCTTCAGCAAAGAGGGGCCTGCTCCAAGCTCCACAGCCCATGTCTGCGGAGGCTTCTGGAAAGAAGGATAAGATCGCACCTTTCCATTCGGCACTTCGCCAGCAGGAATCTGAACTTCCGACCAACACGATTCCAGACATGTACGATCACTATTGACCTCCTAAACTACAAGGGCACACTCCAGACCTCTAGCATTTCTTAACTTAATCTGATACATTTGTATTTCCACTGCACAGTTACTGGATAACAAGGGTTTGGTGTGTAAGGGGGCGTAAACATTGTGTCATCATTACTGTGTTTTATGCTGATGAGCTGATGTTGAAGAATATTTGCGCATGCTGAAAGCTCGAGTGGCTCGCGTTAAGAAACCTGATGCTTAGACTAATTGCCCTGTCAACACCGTGCATAGCAACATTCCTATCTTTTTACAAAGGCAGTGAGAAAGAGAGAGAAATTTGATCAGACAAGTGAAGGTGAGTAAGGGGAGAAAAAAAAAAGCAGGGGAGTCATTTCTCTTTAGACCGTCTAATTAATCATGAGTTGATTTTCATCTTAAACCTGGCTGTCTCATGCATGTTAAGAGTGCAGGTTCAAAAACAAAGCAGCACCATCATTTCCCACTACAAACAATACTGACAGTGAGAACATAGCTCTCTTATACTATATGGCTAAACTATTTCTTCTTCTACATATTGCAACATATTATACCTGGACTTAGATATGTGCACAACATATGTATTTGTATGTGTTACGTATAGGTGTTTTCTTGAAATTCTACACCTCCCCCCAACTCAATAGAGCTTGATAATTACATGTGTTCGGATCATATGTTAGAGCAAGACAACCTCTTAAATGGGAATTACCAAATGAGCAAGGAGAATGAGTAAAATGCTGCTCTCCATGATTTCAGCCACCATATGGAAGTCAGTGGAGTGAGTCTGATTTATTATGTGCATCATGCCGGGAGTAAAAACAAAGTGGCTGAGTTAGACTTGTGTACTGTAGACAGAACACAATTATTTTCCTTAGTTGCAAGGACAATACAAATAAACTTTCAAACTAACATGTCCACTAGAATGTCCTGCTGTTGCATCCTGTCCGCATAAAGTTATGTATACAGCCCGCTAGATGATATTTATATAGTCTGAATCAAGGGTGCATGCACTAAGACTGTGCCATGGACTCCACAGGATCTCTTAAGCTATGCTGTGTTATCTTGCACCAAGGGAGCAGAAGATTCTTTAGGTCCTGTAAGTTGCAAGGTGTGGCATTCATGAATCAGGCTTGTTTGTCCCAAACAGAATGAGATCTGGGAAATTTGGAGGCCTCGTGAACACCTTGAACGCTTTGTCACGCCCCTCAAACCATTAAATTATTTTACAGTGTAGCAGGGTGCATTATCCTGCTGAATGAGGTGCTGACCTCAGGGAATATTTGGTCTGCAAGCATTTTTTAGGTGTTTTGTGTCAAAGTAACATCTACATGAATGCCAGGACCCAGGGTTTTTCAGAAGAACATTGCCCAGAGCACCACACTGTCTTCGCTTGCATGCCTCCTTCCCATAGTGCATGCTAGGGCCATCTATTGCCCACATAAGTAAGGCACACGACCCAGCCATCCACGTGATATAAATGAAAATGTGATCGATCAAACCAGGCCACCTTCTTGCATTGCTCCATGGACCATTTCTGACTTTCACATGCCCACTGTAGGAGCTTTTAGCAATGGAGAAGGGTCAGCATGGGCACTCTGACCAGTCAGTGACTATGCATTCCCATACACAGGAAGCTGTGGGTTCTGACATCTTCCCATCGTAGCCAGAAATAACTTTTTTCAACAAGCTGTGCTACAAGACACAAGCAGCGAACAAAACTGTAAAACTCAACAGATGCAAGATGAAGAACCAACTGAGACAAGAACTATATATAGACAATCTAATTAAACAAGACAAGGTGCAGGTGAATACAATTAGGACAACGTGACTGTGGTGCAGTGCATGATGGGAACTGAAGTTTCGACATTCTTTCGGAAACAGTTTTATTATGCCTTTCTTGTAAAGCAAGGCATAATCCATGGTACTTTGTATTCATTTTTAACATAAACTTAAATAGAGCAAAATTATATCTTCTGTAACAACCTGTAACAACAAATCCAAATTTATTGCAGATTTCTTTAAATTTTTCATTTGACTTGTATTATGGCAGTATTTTTCCAAATGTCTGCCACAGCTAAATTCTTAAAATGTAGGGTTTTCTACTGTACTGGTACTGGTGTATAGGCCACTACACCTGAATACTAAACCTGTACCAACTTCCTATTTTAAGCTGTTTATAAACACCCCATAAAACTGCTTAATAATAAGTAGGTGACTAGTTTTTAGTTAGGTTATCAAATTTTGACATTCAACAAAAGTAAAGCAGATATAACCATAACATTTCATTTACACAATCCACTTTAACTGTTGCTAACCATCTACAGACCTTCAACATCCTGTCAGCTGCTGTCAGGTCTGATGTAGCACCCAGTGCGAAATAATGGTGAAAACTTTCATAGAAAATATATCCCAGTTCTTTTTATATATCACATAATAATGTACACACGTGGACAAAATTGTTGGTACCCTTCGGTCAATGAAAGAAAAACTCACAATCGTCACATAAATAACTTTAATCTGACAAAAGTAATAATTTTAAAAAATTCTATGAATGTTAACCATTGAAAGTCAGACATTGCTTTTCAACCATGCTTCAACAGAATTATTTAAAAAAATAAACTCATGGAACAGGCCTGGACAAAAATGATGGTACCCCTAGAAAATACTGAAAATAATGTGACCAAAGGGACATGTTAATTCAAGGTGTGTCCACTAATTAGCATCACAGGTGTCTACAATCTTGTAATCAGTCAGTGGGCCTATATATAGAGCAACAGGTAGTCACTGTGTTGTTTGGTGACATGGTATGTACCACACTCAACAAAGACCATTTCCAAGCAGCTAGATGTTCCTGTGACTACAGTTGCACATATTATTCAGAAATTTAAGATCCACGGGACTGTAGCCAACCTCCCTGGACGTGGCCGCAGGAGGAAAATTGATGACAAATCAAAGAGACGGATAATCCGAATGGTAACAAAAGAGCCCAGAAAGGCTTCTATGCTCAAGGAACATCAGTGTCAGATCGCACCATCCGTCGTTGTTTGAGCCAAAGTGGACTACATGGGAGACGGCCAAGGAGGACACACTTGTTGAAAACAAATCATAAAAAAGCCAGACTGGAATATGCCAAACTACATGTTGACAAGCCACAAAGCTTCTGGAAGAATGTCCTATGGACAGATGAGACAAAAATGGAACTTTTTGCCAAGGCACATCAGCTCTATGTTCACAGACGGAAAAATGAAACGTATCAAGAAAAGAACACTGTCCCTACTGTGAAACATGGAGGAGGCTCTGTTATGTTCTGGGGCTGCTTTGCTGCATCTGGCACAGGGTGTCTTGAATCTGTGCAGGGTACAATGAAATCTCAAGACTGTCAAGGGATTCTAGAGAGAAATGTGCTGGCCAGTGTCAACACTGCAACAGGACAATGACCCAAAACACACAGCTAAAAACACCCAAGAATGGCTAAGAGGAAAACATTGGACTATTCTAAAGTGGCCTTCTATGAGCCCTGACCTCAATCCTATTGAGCATCTTTGGAAGGAGCTGAAACAGCTGAGCAGCTTGCTCATGAGGAGTGGGCCAAAATACCTGCAGAGAGGTGCAGAAGTCTCATTGACAATTACAGGAATCGTTTGATTGCAGTGATTGCCTCAAAAGGTTGTGCAACAAACTATTAAGTTAGGGGTACCATCATTTTTGTCCAGGCCTGTTCCATGAGTTCATTTTTTTTATAATTCCATTGAAGCATGGTTGAAAAGCAATGTCTGACTTTCATTGGTTAACATTCATAGACTTCTTATTTATTATTACTTTTGTCAGAATAAAGTTATTTCTGTGACCATTGTGAGTTTTTCTTTCATTGACCGAAGGGTACCAACAATTTTGTCCACGTGTGTACAGTAGATAATGTAAACTCTTCACCCATCATTCAGACCCTTCTACATCACTTATCCTGGTCACGAAGACCTGGAGCTTATGCTAAGAGACTTAGGGCACGAGGCAGGGTACACCCTGGACAATGTGCCAATACATCACATGGCACACATACTGTACATGGGCACAATTACCTTAATGTGCCCATGTATGTGTGCCATGTGATGTATAGAAAGTATGTAAAGACTTTCATGTCTTTGGATGTGGGAAGAAACTGCAGAGGAAACCCACCAAGCAAGGGGAGAACACGGAAACTCCATGTACACAGACCTGAGGCAATTCACTTCTTGTTGACTTAATTAATACAAAAACGGGCAGTGTAAAGATGGTTTGTAGATTGTTTAAAGTAGACTATATAAATGGATTATTACTGAAATCACCTTGGTGCAAAAAGACTAATATACTGAATTAACGAAATGTGCAATTTGATTTGTTAGACAATACTTACCGAGTAATTGCCACAAAATCATTGCGCAATATCAAGACCTTACTTCAACCCCTTTATCAGGAATTCAAGGTGGAATAGCCACAAGCATAAGTTTTTTTTTTTCTGCAGTCGTTGCATTGCAATAGTTTATTGCAAATATGTGCCACAAACAGAGTAGTAGGAAACATAGTGGCCAACAGACCAATAGTACATTTGTAATTTTCCAATAAGCTTAATTTACTGTTGCTTTGATATATGCTGATGCTTTCGACCCAGCTTTGTTAGTATTTTCCTACAGTATATATCTGCTATTTCTAAATGCCTATGATTTTATAAATAAGTTGCCTTTGGCTTTGTAGCCTTTATGTGAGTTTTTCCTCCAAGGCTAAAGTTTTGATCTTTTGCAGTCACAATGACTACCATGATAACAATGTCAATCAGGTGTATTTCAGAGCCAGAAGTGGGATTTGTTATCATGACGTGATTACCTCAGACAATGTTCATATACAGTATGTAATTCCTCCTGGATTTGGTGGCATGCTTCTACTGCAAATGAGACAATGCTGTGTAATATGCTGTTCTTTATGCTTCTTAAAGTAATATACATGTAAGGTATATGTATATATACTTCATAGCTAACAAACTGTTCTGTGAATGAATTCCAAATAGTGTACCCTAGAAGCTGGTCCACTATGTGGGGTGTAGAACCCCTTATCCCACACTAGAACCCCCCATCATGCGTAAAGGGGAAATTTGGAATTTAGCCTTGCGTTTGAAGCTAGTTTAGCCTTGGAGTTTGTGTTAGCCATGAAAACCAACATTAATGGTTTAAAGCGGAATGAATTAAAAGCAATTACTAAAGAGACAAAATGTTATTTAAGATGACAACATTATCAGATGTGTTTTCTTGCTGAAAGTGCTTCAATGACAGGTTTTGAATATGGGTTTCGTCACCGAGCCCAGGTCAATATCGTCCCTTTTGTTATCCAGAAGTAGGCAGGACCATGGCAGACAGGCGTCGTGATGTCAGGTGCAAAAAGTCTATATCACTTTAAACCTGAATCCCTGGCAGTAGTTAGTAGTTAATTAACATAGTTAGTAGTGATTAGCTGTAGCAGCTTCCTATGCTGATACATGACTGCTTGAGAGGTACAACATGATGAACCCCACACCTAAATATGTAGAGAAAAGCACTGCCATGTAAATACTACCTGCTGAGTCTAAGCCGTTTTATAAAAGATGGAAGCAACACAACTGCTGGCGGTAACTTTGATCTGTGATCAAAACTGAAAGCAGGTGATACTCACTAAATCTGCACTTTTAACACTTCTGAATTCATGTTTTAAATAATATTTTTTTTACGAACTATTACTTACAGCACTGTAGCCCATATACATATTTATTAATGCGCTGAATAGTCCTTCCTAAACGATCAATACTGAGGCATCGCTCACATCATGACAAATTTTTGCACAATCTACAGTTTGTAAATATTGGACCCGGACTTCATAACGCCACAAATATTCACTCATACAGTTCGGGACTTTATTTAAGGCATTTTCAAATGATGCTATTTTCGTATCTTTTGTGGAACCCTTCATAACTGCTGCAGTAATAAAGCAAGCTCGGTGAAAATGAGTAAATTCCTGCTCTGTTGTTATTGTTTTATGAGAGGGCGATGCAGACTGCCTTCAGGATCCACCGCTGATTTTACACACCAACCTGCAGCCTGGAGTCTTTTCCCCCCTACTTTTAATCTTTCTGCTTGAGGTGATTGATTGAAAAAGGAATGAGCTGTTTATTGGATGCAAGGGAAACAAATTGCTGTTTTAAGTGTGTTGCCTTAATACCAGACATGACTCAAGATGAAGCATCTAGCACCCTCTCGCTCCCTCCTCTCTCCCTGGTGTGTGCAATACAGTCTTCATTTGGAGAGCTGCCAGTGCAATCCCACTCACACAAACTGCTTAAGTGTGCCCTACACACACTCCCCATTTAACATGGCATCTGTTTCAGCTGCTTTTTTGTCAATCTGTAAAATCAGCCCTAAGGTTTTCCTTACGATTAAACCGTGCTCTAAAGTCTGACATGGGCGAAGTGTTAAATTTCACACCAGAAGACAGCATCTTATACATTTTTTACTCTTAGTTTCGAAAGTACCCCCTGTGGCGATTGATCACATCAGAACAATGTCGGCACGCCACAAACGTGACACAACGTGGAGACGATTCTAGCACGCTGAATAGAAAATTAATAACCCCATGGTGAAAAATAGCATCAAGTGCTTAGCCATGAAGCTCGAACATATGACCCTGCACTATTATGGAGAGCGTAGACTTATTGCTATGCATAATCCACAAAGATAAATCATTATGTCTTCCTTCTGTCAAAACACCAAGAGTTTTGCTTTCAATGAATTTATTCAAGACGTTCTCTCTGTCATTTCCTCTGGCTCACCCTCTCTTTATTATTTTATTGCGCGAACGTATGTGCCCATTCTCTGGAGGCGAGCAGTCACGTGACCTACTTAATGGCAATCTGTCTCTGAGCTCACATTTCTCCACACGGCTTATTTATTTGATAAAGTGTGATGCCTCTACTTTTGTGGCCTTAATCGGAGCTTAACGTCTTTACTCAGAGATCAATAAACTTTATGAATTATCTCACCCGCGTCTATTTTTATGGCTTCTCTTTGCTCATTAGCATGGCTTGCTTTATTAGCTAAGGCTTGCCAGTGTCTTTAGCCCGTCCTGTGTTCCTTAGGTACAGTAAATATCATTCATGTTGTAATTAATATGCACACCCTCAGCACTAATTAAAACATAGACCCCTCCAACCAGCTGGGTCCAAGCAGCCAGAGCCGCCGCCGCACCGTAATGAACTTGTTGTAAATGTGAGCCCAGCCATCGGATATCATATCCCTAGGAGCTGACAGCATGCGATGGAGGGGGGAAGTAATAAGATCTATGAACTTGTTAATACCCAGCCAACCATCCACAAGATTCCCCCTACTCTCGTCTGAAAAAAGAGGATATTTTAATGACACAACTCTAATTAAAGCCTTACTTTATCTCATGTGTTTGCTTAAAAGGACAGAGAGAATGAAAAAAGAGAGCAAGAAAAGCTTCTATTATGTCAACTTTGTGACTATATAATAAAAGTTTTTAGAAAAGTCACAATTTCGCCTACTTGTGATTGGGTTATTGTCGAACCCCGAGAGTCTGTTTAAATGTATATGATTACAGAGTGCTGCATGCTCTACTGTATGTCTCAACCAGCCTCAAGAGATATTGTCTCCTAAAAGCACTCTTTGATTGGCTTAAATTGGATTGATTGTCCTTAATGTTGACGGTTATGTCCGTGCTGCCGGAAAATGAAAAGTGCATTGAACCAGTCAATATTAATTGCAATAATATTCCAACGTTGTATTATATATTATACATGTTCATTAATTCAAAAATAATAAATGTATAAAAACCTACCTTGGTATTACAGTGCTAAATATTGTTCATCACACAATGACAAGTCAATACAGTCCATTAAAGGACTTTAATATAGGGATTTAGATCCAACAGTCTTTCATTAACATAGAAACTTCCTTCAAAACTCCCTAAACAATTCCCCTGAACACTTAATCTGCCATTATTGTATCTTTAATAATTGAGCAAACAGTGAGAAAGGTCAAGGCTTATAACAAGGAGAACAGAGATGTGACGGAGGAAAAGGACGATTGAACTCTAGCATCCAGTTCTGATCTCGCCACTAGTCTCTGCTGTTGCTTCACTTTTCCCATTTCTGCCCTCATACTTCACATACACGTACATGTATACAATACATAAAGACGTATAAACTGCTGTTCAGACCACGGGTCTTCTATTCTTCCTCTCTGGACTGTTCAGAGCTGAGAACAGAAAAGAATGTATGGATAAGTGAGTATAGGCATTGTTTGACCATGTGTGCCTATTGTATATCCTGTGACCTGGAATATATAAGAGAATATCAAATGTAACCAAAATGTGTACTTTTTGATTTACTCTACTTATTCTTGATTTTATATTGTATTGTAATTTGGGTATACAAAGATACACAGACACAAAGACAAAGCAGAGACTTAGATTAATGTGCAGTAGTCATGATGCATAAAATGGATTATAAATATCTGCACATTAGACTACACAAGAGGAGTTAAAAATAATTACATAAACACACTTAACTGCTCTGGAAACAAAATTGGCTACCTTCTGATTTTGCGTCTAATTCTCTTGAGCTATGAGGAGGTTTCGATATCACACTGAGCTTTATTCAAGATGCAGCTATACATGTGGTCAAAGTTGAGCCTAGCTGAGGCTTTAATCTGGTTATAGTTTATTAATGTCAGAGATACACGTCCATTAATGAAGTTATAACACAACTGTGTACAGGGAGTAAGGCAGCGCTTCCCCCTGGTAATAAGATCACATATGTTCGAAAGGGCTGCTATTATCTCGGTGGGTTTCCAAGCGAAGTTAGAACTCCAAAAATGATTTTCATCCCGTGCTCATTAATATGCAAAATTATTCAAATGAGATTGTAATTAAGCATCTACTCAGTGGAAACCCTTTTCATGATAATTTATGATAACCTTAGCTGCTTTGATTGAGATTGATTTTTTTCTGAGGAACTGTCATGAATATAAAACTGATTTTAGCATTCAGGTAGACACTTGGAAAATAAAGAGATTGAAAAATAAATAAAGAAAAGCATAAATTGAAAAAAAAAATCTGTATTTAAATCCGAACATGGCTTAAAATAAAGTCTGTTTTTTCTTCTTCTTTGAATTCCACACTACGTGATGAAAAACATAAGACATGGACAATATGAGTTAGAAAATATTAGAGAGAGAGAGAGAGAGAGAGAGAGAGAGAGAGAGAGAGAGAGAGAGAGAAATGCCATAACCCACAGGCTTCTCTTTCTGTTAGTCAATTCCTGCTCTTAATAAGCCACTGGAGAGTGAATTAAAAGGTACTGTTAACTTATGAGGTTCAAAACTACACCACGCTCGATGTGTAATGGCATCTAATGGCTTGTTATAAACTGATGAAGCTAAAATAGACTAAGTACTGAGAGGCATTTATGACGGCATTAATGCAGAGCAAAGGAGTCTCATACTCAGCCAGCGTTTCCTCCAACAATGGTGCCGATTTGAATTCAACTGTACATACTTTGCAGCCTAATATCGTTGATAATCAAGATATTTGAACATTATATTTTGTGTTTGTTTATCTGCGTGTGCATGTGTGTGTGTGTGCGCATGCATGTGTAATAAACACAGTGAGAGACAGAGAGAGAGAGAGAGAGAATGCGGTGGACATGGATGAACAAATGCAAATGATAATAGCTCATATAATTAACAGAACCTGAGATAACACCTCAGGGACCAGGCGTTAAGGCAGAACATGAAAGAGAAAGGTAATTTTGAACAAATAATATTATTGGAATTGACATATGTGTATTTTCGTGCCAGTCTCAAAGGTTGTTAAGTTTTCTGTTGAAAGCAAAGGAGAATACTGTCTCTTTCTTAGATCTAAGTTCAGGTTTATGTAGACTTTGGGGAAACAAGAAATAAATCTATGTGAAGCTTTGAAACAAATTCATACTTTTTTTGTTTTTCTTAAATTTCTTGTTTGTTTTTTGCCTTTGATTTTAACCCAAATTTCTAGCAGTTTGCCTACTTTCCAAATGACAACTACCGTACTGTAACACACATTTCCTCATTCATACAATGTAACAGGGCTCCTAAACACTCTTAGAGGAGAGCGCTAATCACCCTCTTCAGTATACATGAGCTGCTTAATGCTCATGATCGGCTAGCTCATTAATCGACAATAATGACAGTAATGGCACTCGAGTTATGTCATCTTAAACATAAACAGGTCTACTCTGAGTTCAGGTTATGTCTGTATAGCTTTGCATGCTCGCCCAAGGGATTCAAGTGGGTTTTCCAGCTTCCTCTTACCTTTTCAAGAACATGCAGGTATGTGTATTGGCTATACCGAACTGCCGATTGAACGAGTGTGTGAATGTGTGTGCCTTAGCTATAATAAATTTATAAATGAGTGTGTGCAGCTGAGTTGAATTTGACCACTTTGCAACCCAGGATCCAAAGCAACCCTGACAAGCATAAAGTGTTGTTTGATGATAAATGAATAAATGTTATAATCATTACTCTTTGTTGTTTCAGAGAAAACATTTTTAAATAATGATAAATAAATAAATAAAAAAACTTCATGGATTAATTGATTTTTTCTCCCTGAAAAGACTAGAAAAACAACATGACACTAAGGTGATCATACACAAAGTTCTGAAAAACAGGGACTGATGTAGGGGGGAGACATAGAGAGAGAGAGAGAGAGAGAGAGAGAGAGAGAGAGAGAGAGAGAGAGAGAGAGAGAGAGAGGTGAAACCTTCGCAGTACACAAAGGACGGATCAGCTAAATGAGTCACCAGCTTCACACTGTGATTGTTTGCATCTCACTGAGCAGTGACAAGCTACCACAAATCACAAGAGACCCTTCATATCGACTGAATATGAACTTGACATGAACAATAACAGGTAACAAAAGCATGATGTGAGGGGATCATTAATACAGAACTGCATGGAAAATTAGCTGCTTTTTCCACTCACAAGAACATTCACTTTTTATAGGACTTAAATAAATATTTAAAATAAGTCAAAATCATAAGTCAAAGAGGCAAAGCAATAGCAGCAATAAAATCTTGTTCCTGGAAGAACTCTTTCGTTATTCTGACCCTCTGCTAGATGAGTCTAACAGGGCAAAAAGCTTGCCATGTGGACAGCATGGTTATAGTGGGCTGAAAGTGCTGAAAGCCTTCTCTCTCACACCCCTTATGTTTTAAGCCTCTCACTATCAGACAGCTTAATTAACTCAGTGCTACATCTGCCCGTTGCACTGACTCCAGGTCAGAGTAAGGCTTCACTTTTTGTGCTGGAAGAGAAAGCTGGCATAGAACTGACTGCCAAGTGTTAATTCACATCTCTTTTATGCTCCATCCTTCCCCACCCTCACTGCTCAATGAGCCTCTACAAAACGGTACATCTGGATAGAAGGCAATGGAAAATAAGTTGCTGTTCTGGATTATTAATGTAAGAAAAAGCTAACAGCTAAAACTAGAAAGGCAGACTTGAGATTTCACAATTGAAATTATGGATACATGGTGAGTGAGTGATAGTCTGTGTAATGTGCTGTATCTTCTTACCTTAGAAGCTGTGGTGTTTTTTTAAAATAAAGATTCTAAGGTGTTAATCTTATTGAATGAATTATTACAGGCTGTTGTTGCTCTTTTGGCCCTTTCTTCTTAAAGGGTTGCCATATCAGTCCATCCAATCCGCACATTTACATACATACACTCATGGGCAAGAAAAGGTTTGGAAACAACTACACACTTATGTATTATTACAATTCGCTTATGTTGATTTTGTTTGATCAAATGGTTGTGAATGATTAAGAATTCATTTTAAGCAGAGCTGAGCACAGAATAATGGTCAAAACAAATTATAATAATAAACTTTACTTTCATAATTTAAAAAAAAGCCCTTTTGCAGCAATAGCTTCCTGATAAATATGAAGGACTCAACTGGTTTATTCAATTCAATTCAATTCAATTTTATTTCTATAGCGCTTTTAACAATGGTCATTGTCTCAAAGCAGCTTCACAGAAATGAAAAGAAAATGAAAAGAAGACTTATGGAAATGTATATATGTGTAAGAAAAATGTGTCTATATAATGAGATTGTCCCTGATGAGCAAGCCAAGGGTGACGGCGACAGTGGCAAGGAAAAACTCCCTGAGATGGCAATAGGAAGAAACCTTGAGAGGAACCAGACTCAACAGGGAACCCATCCTCATCTGGGTGATAACAGATAACAGAAATTGTAGAACATCATGTGTGTTATGCAGCTGAAAGTTCGATATAACAGAAGTTATTTAAATTAACACAAAGTCCAGTTCAGCTCAGGGTTTATGCAGTTTTTGTAGATATTCAGGTGTGATTTCCTCCCAGGGCTTCCATAAGGTCTGCTGTGCTGGTTCTAAAGTGTTCCCAAACTCTTCAGTTCAGCTTCTCCCACACAAGTTTGATGGATCTCCGATCTGGTTCAGAGCTGGCCAAGCAATCACCGAGCGTATTCCAGCAGCTACTTTCTCCTCCAGATAATTCTTATGCAACCAGGTAGAATGCTTGGGGTCACAGTCTTACTGCAAAATGAAGTTATCCTCAACCAGTCTTTGCCCAGAAGAAATAGAATGCCTCTTCAGCATGAAGTAGCATCCATACTGACTGAGGATTCCTTGCACACAATGCAGATCGCCTGTACTCCCACTGCCAAAGCATAGCCAGATCATCACATTTCCAACTGCATGCTTCCCTTATGGTGTTAGGCAGGCATTTATCATATTTTCATGATCTGTGTCTGACATATGTTCTTCACTTGGAGCCAAACACTGCAAACTTGGACTCATCAGTCCACGAGACTTGGCTCCTGTCATCTAAAATCCACTGTTTGTGCATCTTGGCCCACTGCAACCTTTTCTTCCAACTTGTGAGCCTTAGTTGTTTTTTTTCTTGGCAACTCTGCCCATAAGGCCAGCTGACCTCAGTCTCCTACACACAGTGTATGTGCACACTGGAGTCTCTCTTGTTTTATTCAATGATGCAGCCAATTCAGGAGCAGTGGGGTGTCTGTTTCTCAGGAAGGACACTCATAAGTACTTGTCTTCTTGGGCAGATTGCTCTTGGGCCTTCCACTGCGTCTTCTGTCTTGATTGGATCCAGGTGCAGAATGTCTCTGGAGACTGTGATGTACATCATTTAAAGAAAACTTCTTTAAAAAGTAGAGACTGAGGAATCTTTAAGGAAAGCTGTTTTTGTTTGGCCATTTTGTTATGTGTAGGTGAGTGAATACTTTTAGCAATATATTGTGTGTAAATTTATTAATTGCTGTTTACATCAGTATTATATGCAAAAATATATATGATTGGAATTTATTTACAACTGTAACATTTAATAACAGTGATTTATCAAAAAACAGATTTAATTCTAAGACAACATTAAAATGCAAGAACATTAAATTGTATTCTTGCAAAGCCAGCAGATTATGTGTTTCTACACCAAAGTACACAAGGTTGCTTTTTTAGTACATACACCAAATAATGTTTACATTTCATTTCATGTCTTAAAGCTTTAACGCAAACCCTGGTCACTGCATGCTTCCTAGTGCAGGCCCAAGCTTTATTAGCATATCTCTGGTCTCTATATAAAGGCAAAACAGTCACTTATTACAAGTCATTAGATTCACATTATGCATATTTGGAACAGCAATGCATCTATCATATAATGTAGAATAATGTAGTGAAGACAGAACTTACTCTGAGCAAAATGATTTGTAATTGTAAAGAGTGTATTGTCGATGCTGCAAAATGGAGTACTAATGTCCTACTTTGGGAAAATGACTTATATAATCAGGAAAGATATTTGCAGACCAAGATAATGCTGCAATCTAAAGAGCATTTAGAGACAAAGGAATGGCCAGTTTTTACTAGCAATAACATAATGAGTGATAATTCCATGTTCAAAATAGGCAATAAAAGGCAAAGACCTCCAGAAAGCACCATAATGTGCAGAAGAAAGATTTATGAGAAAGGAAATAATGTCCAGACTTCCCCGTATTCAAATCTTGTTTTGTACAGTGTGGTGATTGATTCGCTCATTCCAAAACACCTGATTTAACCATGCTGGTCTCTGGATCTTCAGAACAAGAACTGAAAAGCCCTTGACTTCAGCGTAATTTCTTAGCACCTAAAGACACTGGTGGGGGGGCCCTCACATTTCTATGGGAGATTGTTTGCATGTTATATATGACAGAGACAAAATAGGAGACACATAGATAGAAAGATAAATGATAGATGTCTGGATGAGCTGTGCATGTGTGTTAGTAAGGGAGTGAGTGAGCGAGCAAGTGAGTGAGTGAGTGAGTTAGAGAGAGAGAGAGACTGAGCATATTGGGCTGTCGTACCAGAGCTAATCTGTCAGCACTAGATGGCTATGGTGAAAATAACAGCTCGTAATCCATATTGAGCTTGTATTACTGATGGACATAGCACATTAACAGACTCATTATCTATTTCAGACCATATGGACCTGGGCTGGGGTGGGTCACTACAATGCCACCCTGAGCTGCTCACCCTAATTACAACAATTACAGCATCTCCATCATAAGGGGCATTTATGGAAAATGATGGCATGACCCATCAAGATTGGTGTCAGTGATCTCTGAACTAGCGAGGAGTTAGAGATATCAGCACTATGACCTGTACAAAACCCAAATCTGTTCATTTTCCATTCATTTTATTTGTATGTAACTGGCAAGAATAGTTCGCTGGAGCTATAGCAGAAATGTAACTCATTAACACATCTTTAAACTTACAACAGCAACAGCAATAATAATAACAATAATAATAATAATAATAATAATAATAATATATGAGAGGGATAGAAATGTCATTTTATTAGTTGTGTGTGATTGTGTGTGTGTGTGTGTGTGTGTGTGTGTGTGTGTGTGTGTGTGGATGGGGGGGTTGCATCAAGTTTCATAACTGCTTTAACTTGGTCAAGATCGAAGTGGATTCTGAACCTACCCCGGCGACAACTTGTCACCCTGTATGGGACACCATTCCCACCCAGGAACACTTGTGCAGACAATAGCCCTGGGAGCCTGGAACCCCTAGGGGTCCATGGAGACTAGCCAGAGGATTGATGCTTTATTTTTATGCTAATAAAATTATTAAATCTTCTACCTTATTACTGATTCTTTACAGTCAAAAAATGGGCACAAATAATGTAATCAATCTAATCCCAAAATTTTCCAAAGTAATATGTCAGTTGAAAAAAAACAGAGTATTGTAAAAATTTTCTTTTGTGATCCCATTTAAAAAGTTAAACTCATATTCTAAAATTATCACATAGTGAAATATTAAAAGCCTTTTTTATTTTTATTTCAATGATTACAGCACATGCATATCAAAAATTTTGTCTAGTTGAATAAACGCAACCACAACACTGTTGACATTATATTTATCCAAAAGATGGTCTCAGCATCATCCATAAGGAGAATAAGCCACAGAAGGTGTGGCATGTTTAAGTTGTGTGAAAGGGAAAAATGTGGTAGAAAGTGCACAAGTGACCGCAGGGTTCAGAAGATGGAGTGGAGTGAGGCTGGAGTCAGTGCAACTGTTGCATTCCTAGTATCAAGTCACTCCTGAACCAGAAGCAATATAACAAGTGTCTTACCTTGACTAAAAGAACTGGACTGTTGCTCAGTAGTGCAAAGTCCAAAGATTTCCTTTTCCAGTAGCACTAGCCCATAGTGCCAAAACTACCACTAACTGGTTTGCTGACCATGATATTACTGCACTTGATTGGCCATCCAACTCGCCTGACCCGAACCCACTGCCAAAAGCAAATCTACTACCAAGTGGAAAATGAGAAATACTAGACCCAAAAATTCAAACAAACTAAAGGCTACTATCAAAGCAACCTGGTCTTCAATAAAGCCGTAGCAGAGCCACAGGCTGATTGTCTTCATACCATGCCACACTGAAGCAGCAATTCATATGCTACAGGAGCCACACACAAGTAATGGTTGCATAAACTAACAATTCTTTTCTAATCTCTGTGTTGTGACTCCTTTTGTAGTGATCTTAGGAAATATTTTAACATTTTAAAATTCTGGGTTTAAAATTTTTATGAGCTGTAAGCCAAAATCATTAATATTGAAATAAAAGATAACTGAAATATTTCACTTTACAGAGTCTAGAAAATATGACTGTTTCACTTTTCACAGTAAATTGCAAAAAATAAACTTTTTCAAAATATTATAATATTTTTTTGAGATTCACTGTAGATGTAGCTTGATTATTAAAATAGTTTGATTGCTTTAGGGTATTCACACTGATACCGTAAAGATTGCATATTTGAAGAACAGTTTGTACCATATCTCACCCTTTCGTTCTCTTTTGAGTCTGATTCCTCTCAAGGTTTCTTCATGTGTCATTTCAAGAAGTTGCCTCTGTTCCCCCTGGGTTGCTCATAAATAATGTATGTTCTGGGGTTCATATCATGTATTTAATGTTAGTTTTTAAATATAACGGCAACTGTAAGTAATTTGGTTATCAGGTTTGCATTGTGTATCTGCAAAAGGCTAAGGGGTTCGTATTTTGAATTAAATAAAACAGACGCTATAGAATTGACGGCGTTTAAAGCAAGCAAACAAGTACTGTAAGTTAAAGAGCGAGTTAAACAGCTGTGAGAGAGATAAACGTTTCAATCGATTGACGTGGATTCCAGCCTATGGTGCGTTGGTGTCACAACAGGCGCCCGCCTCTAAACGCAAATGATTGGTCGTTGTGATATGAATGAGCGCCTGTCCTCAAATCCGATTGATTAAATCGCTTAAGCGGGAGTGTCTAAACCCTAACTTTCAGGAAGTTACAACATCTGCTTAGTTAGGCGTCAGACAGAACGAGGATAGGAAATAAACCTTTAAATATTCGGTATTCCCTTATGTTCGAAAGTTACGTTTGTTTAATACTAACGGCTTGTTCAGAATTCGCCTCTGTGCCAAAATCACTAACGTTTCTAATTGTTAGCATAGCTAGCAAGCCTGGCTAGGGATACCTGTCGGCCAACAGTTACACTTTCGATTTCAGTCGATTGTTTGTTTATCGGCTGGTGAAACTTATCACATGGAAAATCTCCAAAAGTCCGGTTGTAGCTTTTAGTGTAAATACTACTGCTAAATATAGCTCGCTGACATTAATGGCTCCCAAGAAAAAATCATTACCGTGTCCGCTGCCTGAAGGATGGATTCTGACTGATACAGAAAAGAGAAAGTGGCGTCTCGGCAAAGTCATCGGAAAGGGCGGCTTCGGACTCATTTACCTGGGTAACTTCATGCCTGTGATATAATAATAAGCTTTGAATAATAAGCTTTTATAAAAACATTTACTAATAGATGGAATTAGATATTTCGTTTGTAAACTTTCAGTCAGATATTGAGTGAAATCTAGTCGGTCTGTGTCCTTGTGTAACACGTGGGGGGCGTGAAAAAGGATGTGCCCCCAACTCATTTTTATTAATTTATAATAATAAAATTCCTCCACATTGATGTGAAAGACTCATTTCCATCATCACAAACACTTGATTGCAGTTGTTGCCACCAAGGGTGGCACAACCAGATTAGGTTTAGGGGGCAATTACTTTTTCATAAAGGGTCAGGTAGGTTTGGACTGCAAAGGGGGCAAATACTTTTTCATGGCACAGTACATACATTTGAAAACATACAAAAAGGAAACGATAAAACGTTTAGCTGTTATTATTACTTAAAAAACATCAACAGCACATATCAGGCAAAAAAATCCCATTTTTATCTATCTATCTATCTATCTATCTATCTATCTATCTATCTATCAAACACCATCACGATCATTAGTGCCACCCAGTAAGCTTGTACAGTTTTTAAATTTGTTTAGAAATCAAAAATAATCCAGACACTGGATTTTGAATCAACTTTATAACCTTCCTACTGATAAAGCAACATCTCTTCTGTGTTTCAGCTTCAGACCGCGTGGAATCACCTGTAGCAGAGGATACCGATTATGTGATTAAAGTTGTAAGTACAGTTTTGATGTTCCAACCATGATTTTTAGATCTGAAATATTATAAACATAAAACAGATCTTAAAACATGTAAACACTAGATGTAAGTTATCTTAAAACATGTCGCCTTAGTGTCTGTGATGGATCACATGACTTACAAACAGAAAGAATGATTTACAATGAAAATGTCAGCACGGATTAGTATCAGAGGCCTCATATCAGTATCATATCGAAAATAATAAAACAAACTAACTGTTTAACTGTGCTACATTTAAGAGTTATTCCACCCTATGGGAGCATATTGTAAATCTCTCAAAGTTCTGCTTACGATCCCACCCCATCACCCTTCTTGTTTTTTTGCTTCACTTTTCCAAAACATAGCCTCAAGTTTCTTAATCACCACTAGTAAAATTCTACAGTGTTTTTTTTCTTCTTCTCATTATGCTTCACTACATTTCTTATAAAAATCTTCTTAGTTTATTGAATAAATGTTTTGCTTATCATAGCTGTTTTATTTTGTTAGGAATATCATGAAAATGGACCTTTGTTCTCAGAGCTGAAGTTTTACCAAAGAGCAGCAAAACCTGAAAGCAGTAAGTACTTAATTTTATCTGTACTGACATGGTCTACATAATATGGGATTGTTTGCATCACTTGCATAACTAGGATACACATTAGTGTTCCATTTGTGCACATTTCGAATCTTTTAAATCGAGTCAGTTGTATCACAGCAGAGAATCTGTTCAAAGGCTTGGGTTTAAATGATTGTGAAATAAAAGAATGAAGAGATGCACTCTTGAGAGTGTTGTGAAATGAAAGTGCTGCAGACCACTTCATCTGAGAGTTCTTACACTTTGAGTACATGTCACTGATGAAGAGGCTGTGGATGTAAATTAGCCTCACTGGACGAATTAATAAACCAAAGCAAACATGCACCTTTGCGGTTGTTAGCAGAAACCCTCCCTTGTTGTGGAAAGACCCAATTGCAGATGAAGATGATTTCTCCAAAAGGGTTTATGGCCACCTGTCAGCCTGGTGCATCACCAGTCAAAATGTTCTTTGTGACTACACAGAAATGTGTGTGTGTGTTTGTCATATATACATTTTATTTATTTTTGAAAATTTTAGTCATCAAATGGAAAAGACTGAAAAGCCTTGATTTTTTGGGAATCCCAACGTACTGGGGCTCTGGACTGTCAGAACATAATGAAACAAGGTATGATTTGCTTTATGATTGCAATTACAATAGTAATGCTGACCTTTACTTTGGCTACCCACGTGTATCTTTTGTTTTTCTGAGTAGGTACAGATTCATGGTGATGGACCGTCTGGGCACTGACCTGCAGAAGGTATTCATGGAAAATGCTCAACAGCTGAAGAAGCAGACAGTGTTGCAGTTGGGTTGCCTCATGGTAAGTCATAATCAGTATGTGGCGACATGGTGTCTAGTAGAATGAAACAGAAAAATTTGGTGCACTTGGCTTAGTTTCTTCATTAGTAAAACTAATATAAAGTGACCTCAAACGGCACAAATTCCCAGATTCAGATTGAAATCTGCTGTGTTTGTTGTATCGTGACTCTGTCAATGATGGGTAAAATTCCTTGGTTCTTTCTTCAAACCACAATAGTACAATAGCAAGATATAAATCATAGCAAAATGATCTTTGCATCTCGACCTTGAACATTATTACGGTTATGTACAGGCAGTTTGGACTGGATACTTTAAAACTTGTCACAGGAAGAATTTTGAAGATGATTTTAGTGAATGGCCCTCAAGTCCACCCACACAAGTCGCATGCTGTCAGCAGTCATTATGAAGGTCCATTATGAATAGGTTAAATTATTCATCTGTTAACCTTAGCCTCTATCGCTTTGTCCTCAACAGGTGGACGTCCTGGAATATATTCATGACAACGAATACGTCCATGCTGACATTAAGGCTGCCAATCTCTTACTGGGCCACAGAGATCCAGACAAGGTTAGTGAACGGTTACCTATATTAATATGTAGCTAATAAAAAGGCATATGGACTTTACAGGTAGTGTAACCACACAGGTAAAATCCATTTAATCATTTTAATTGCCAAGCATCAAAATAGCATGGTCATTGTTTCAGCCTGACTGATCTTCCTCATCTACAAAAGAGCTTGGTGTGGGAGGTGACTTCTCATTTCATTATCTCTTGCAGGTGTACTTGGCTGACTATGGTCTGTCATATAGATACTGTCCTAATGGAGAGCATAAAGAATATAAAGAGAACCCAAAGAAAGGACACAATGGCACGATTGAGTATACAAGCATTGATGCTCACAGAGGTGTAGGTAAAGCTCATTCATTCATTAATATATCAATTAATTCATTTTATCTACTGTTTTCAGATAATAGCTCTTTACTATCTGTAAATATTTGCGGTGGTCAGAAAAAAAAGGAAAAAAAAAAAACTGTCAGATGTCATTTTGCTTTGACCAAAATTGAGTTTTTCAATCAATAATACGACTTCATTTTAAGATTTCAAATAAGCCTTGACACAAATAAATAGTTTTCTTTAGGTTCTTTTTCTAACCTTGCCTTGGCTTTGTGCCTGCAAATACCACATTAGTTAAGAAGCCAGTTCAACAAACGCAGCAGTAAATGTATCATGTCTAAAGATGTCTAAAACCTTGCAAGTGTAGTGTGCTTTTGTCACACAGTGAATGTCAGGCTTTGATTGCTGTTGGAATGCAATGGCATTAGTGGAGTAGACATCAGTTCAGTTTGTGATCAGATACCGTCTGTCAAAAGGTCACCGTCACATCATCAGTACAGAGAAGTGTCCTTATTGACTCTTTACAGACAAGGTTTAAATGCATTAGGTGACCTTAATATTATTAACACGAAATTTAGTCTACAGAACTGATCGAATTATTCAGTAATTATTGCGGTGTCGACATATGCGTGAAGAGACGACAAATGCCACGACTCACTTTTTTACTTATGACACAAAGACAAAGATGGATGATCCTGAGTATCTAAGTGACAACTAATTTCCTCCTTTAAATTTTTAAATACTAATAGAACTATGTTTTAACTTCTATAACAGTAAGTATTTATTTTGAGTTAGTAACAGTAGTCTTTTAATGCCTTTTGATTTTTTCATTTTCACTTTTGTGAGTAAGTTGAATTTATATTCCATATATTGACGAGGCACATTAAAGAGTTTTCATAACAGTATTTAGTTGAAGATTGACATTTTATAACGTCTAAACTTTTCTCAGATTTACAAAGGCAGAAACAAAAACCCTAAGATTTATATATTCTGCATATTTTATATGATAAAACTTGTATTTTCATTATCTGTACTTACCTTAATATCAAGCAAAGTACACATGGACAGCAACCAACATATCATGCTCTTAATTCCTGGTTGAGATATTGGAAACACATTAAGTTGTAAATTGCATACAGTCTTTTTATGGGATATTGATTGACTTGGTTGTGTGTACCTGGCCAGACTTAATTCAACAATTCCCTAAATAGTCCAAGTGATAACCTGCATCTTGTATGCATTTACCATTAATTAAAGCTTTGATGTTGTGTTAGACTGGGACTCAAAGCCAATATCTTTTTCCTGCAAAGTAGTGCAGGCAATAGAGTAGTTCAATACTAAATCCATGCCAAGGTAAAGCTTCCTAATAGCCATGCTTCTGGTGTCAGCTCCCAGAGTTTCCTGTATGTGCAAAGAATGATAAGATGCTGATGTGGCAGTAAATATAAGTTTAAGAATGCCCATTTTAATATCTTTTCAGAGTGGCGATATGTTCCTGAATAGCCTTGCTACACATTTAGCCTTAATAGTATACATATTTCAGGCAGACCTCATTCATATTTCTCAGATGATGCAACCTATATATTGCACTGCAAATTATCATGGAGCTGGAATACGATCACATGAAAAATCAGGTGAAAGTTATTTCCATGAAACCACTGTGGTTATGATGTCGTCTCAACGTACATGAGATTTTGTAAGAATGAAAGTAAATCACATTTAGGTTCAAACAGGGGTCTGTACTCTTTTGAGTAAACCCATGTTCTTACTAGACTGTTTGTAATTTGCACCCGTTCAGGGTTTTACATATGGTCGTCATTCCATGTCCTGCTTCTTCAATTCATAGGTTGTCATGGTACATAAGTTTTATTGTATAAAGCAGCGTATGATAATCGTGAGTCATGATAACGCTAGAGGATGGACCAAATAATGAGAACTGGAGGAAAAATGTATAGCTCCCTGGCTGAGCTCAACTCAAAACCATATAGAAGTGACGAACCTGATTTTGGTGTCACAGTAGTGGACTTCTCATCATGAGTTGACAGCTGTTGTGTAGGTCGTTAGCGTCGAGTCGCCCCCGTAGATGAATGCAGATTGTGGAGTGTTCCTTTGCTCGTGGCCTCTGGCACCCTGCGTAGATGTTGATGTGTTACCATGGTGAGGAGTGAGGAGACAGGCACTCTGCTTCCCGCTGAACTCCGTGCTAAAGGCCTAATTATCACCTGTAGGGCTGAAGAGAAATGGCTGAAATTCAGAAGGAGAGGTTCAAGAGTTTGACACAGCACTTTAGGTAATTTGAATAACAATGGGCCATAATTATGAACAACAGCCTGGCACTGATGGAAGGTGTTGTGTCTAGCTTGGAACGCCTTGTTCTCACGGATGCTTGATTTAAAACCGATTCGGTTTCAGTCCCACCCAGGCAGACGCCTTTCCCCTCTTGCAAAAGCATGCCACAGCACTAACAAAGTAAGCAATGTCATTTACACACCGAAGGCCAACATCTCCGTACAAAGGCTAATGTGGTTCAGAAAGAATTGCTTATTAATGTTTTGTCAAGGTCGTTGTAATGTATTGGGTCTTTTGAGATCAAAAACAAATTTGTGTTTGTTAAATTACAGGCTTACTATGAGGGGAAAACTATAACTGTGTGGCCTGTTGGGCCTGGCTGTGAGATTAGCTAGCAGGCAGGATCACCTAATGGGCATGAGATCAATGGCAGGCATGGATCTAGGCTGAGATTTTCCTCTTTGATGAATGCAGTCAATAGGTAATTTCTCTGGAGATGGACTGCAGTTACAGTATTGAGTTGATAAACTCTCCAGGCACGAACAGGCCGTGTGCTTTAATTTACCCTTATTGACAAAATGAAACAGGAGATTTTCCATGAAGGGACCCACTTAATGTTATGTTAACCCAAATATTTAACCAAGTAGGTGAAGTTGTCACGTTTAGCTGTAGTCCCATTTTAAACACCTTTTATACTTAATAGTGTGAATGATGTTAATTTCCCGCTCTTTAAAATCCAACATGTCAGCAGGTAGTTATTCGATCATTTGCCATTATTTTTCACAGACGAACAAACTGCACAGTCATCTCCCCTCTTTGTAAAATCGTGAAGTGTGTTGATCCTGAAGTTTTTAGTATGCTCTAGTGAATAAAGTACGCTCAGACTAAACATGGTCAGTTCTGGGAGATTAAATAAAAGAGGCTGGTGCAGGAACTTTCATCTAAACATCTCTTTGCAAAGTGAGAAAGATATGGCTGATTAAACTATTCCTAGTGCATGTGTGAAGAAGTGTGTTTACACTAGATGGCAGTTGTGTAATGTGGTCTAGCTGATGTTAAGGTGTAGAGGAGGTCCTAGACACACACGTACACACACTTGCTGATCTCTGGGTCTTCTCTTATGGCCAGCACAGAGCCTACGGAATCCAGTAACATGTGGGAACAATTTGGTCTCAGACATTTATTTCTTTGTTTTACTGCCTGGCTCTGCGGTGGAGAAAGTGGTCCAGGCCATGGGCCGTCTGGATCGTGTCAGAGGCCGCGAGTATCAGGTTCCTGGGACAAGCCTTCAGACCAGACGACAGTGTGTGCGTGGGGGGTAGCTGGACAGACGAAAGGAAACTGACCCACTCTATTGAATTGAAGGGCCCTACTTGTCTTATAGCTAGGCAAGAGCAACAGCTGAAAAAACAAAATACTCCTCTTCGTCGCTATCCCGCTTTTTGTCTTTTTTATAAGGGCATATTTCAGTGGCCAATGACAGACCATTTAATCAACGTATTCTACTTCTTTTTTTTTTTTTTTTTTTAGCTGAAATCATGCCAGGAATTCATCTCTCTCTCTCTCTCTCTCTCTCTTTTATTCTTCCTTTTCCCTGTTTCTCACCTCATAACGTGTTTATGCTCTGTGCTCCTCACTTTCTCTGTGGCAGCCCCATCCAGACGAGGGGACCTGGAGGTGCTGGGCTACTGCCTGCTTCACTGGCAGTGTGGAACTCTCCCCTGGCTGTCAATGCTCAGAAATCCAGTACAGGTCCAGGAGGCCAAGTCCAAGTATGCACGTTTCCCTTTTCGCCTCCTTTCTTTCACAGGTCCAGAAACAGCACTCGGCCTCCTATGTGGTGGCTGTTGATCACAGGCTCACAGCTGCTGTGGTTATATATTGTCCAGTGTTCTTTGAACTGCTTTGTAAAAGTGTTGAAAGTGCAGTTGGCAAAGAATGTGGAAGAGTGGAATCTTTTTCTCTGATTTAATTGAGACCCAGTTTTGAGAGGCATATTATATAAAATGCAATGTGAATAATAAACACGAATAGGGTAGTTTTCTAGTTCTTCTCTAAATAGACTACTTCTACTCGTACAGTTATCTACTCATAAGACGTAAAACTAATATTGGGTATAAGAAAGTAAACAAACAAAAACCCCATGGTTTAACATTTACCAAAATGAAATGGCTAACCTTTACTCTTTGTTGACCTTAGGCTTATGAATGAGCTGCCAGACTCTGTGATCCAAATGTCCACTTCTGGCAGTCTAGGTAAGAGAGAATAAGTTTGTATATCCATAGAGCACTTACAATGATCAACAAGGTGTGGTTAAGTGACTGCGCCACCCTGCTTTTCCTCCATCAGCAGCCCATACCGGCCATGCATTATCTTTATTCCCGGCACAGAGCAAAAGGGCAAGCATGTCTACTGAAAAGAGGCTTTGTGATCTATGATTATGATGAGGTTTTATTCTGCCCAACCCTGAGAGACTCACTGCAGCTGGACCAGAGAGATAAGGCCTGCAACATGCATCAATGCCATGCATGTGATATACATTCCGTTAGAGAGATGCTGCATTACCGGCCTAGTGCTGTTGGCAGCTTATTTATTACACTGAAGAATGGAAAGCAGCCATATTAAACACACCTTCATGTGCATGTTTGAATATTAAGGCTCATTCGCTGTTGTGTTATTGTCAGGGTCCATGTACTGGTATGATGCCCTGTTTTGTTCCTTTAGAATAAATCTAGTGCATTTATGCACTAGTGACACTTGGCTCTGGCTTCAGTGTCCGGGATCATGGGTTCAGGATTTGTATGCAGCATTTTAACACACTGAATGGTGATCTAAATCAGGTGTTATATGTTACTAGCTGAGCTGTCAGTCACCTGAAATTGGCACAGCCCATTTAAAAACATGAATCATAGCCACGTCAGTTAACCGTCTGACCACTAGGTCATTATTTGCGATTTAATGATTAAAAAAAAAAAACATGAAAAAAATAGCATTACTTACTAGCAATGCTTCTCATTTGATTCGTTTTCCTCAGCTGAAGTAGCCCAGTTCCTACTGGCTGTGAGAACATTGGGCTACAAAGAAAAACCAGACTACGATGCTCTGAGGAAGGTACTATCGCATGTCAAGCCCCGAGGCCCAGTGGACCTTTCCAGACCGAGAGCAGCAGAGTCATCCAGGCCAGCGGCAAACAGGGTGAGTATGAAATGCTTTGGCCCAGAAGAGTTCCTGTCTTAATAGGTACCATATGAGCAAAGGCTGGAGTGCAGAGAGCAGCCTGTGGGCTGCGTTAGATTTATCTGTCTGGGAGAGAGCAGAAGATGCTCAGGTTTGAGAGAACCTCTACTGACCTCTTCTCATGAATGCTCACTCCCACTCCTGTTGGAGGTAGTGCAGAGGAGGGTGGAGCAGAGATTTACAGAGTGGTGACAGTCTCGGACCTGTCCTGAAGCTACAGCTTAAAACAGCTTCAAGAACGTAAGGGAGCAATTTCATTAAATCCCTCTTATTTATAGGAATCATATACATGTTGGAGATAGTATTTCAACAGATGTATGTGCCTTGCACAACTCTGACCCAAATGACTATTCTCCACACAGCTATTTAAGATAAATAATTATAGTGAAAAGAAATAGGAGCAGTGTTTTTTTTTTTTTTTTCCTCCTCGTTCTATGGCTAAATGATGCAAAGAATCTTGACTTGGTGTCGTAGGTTAACCTCAACTGGCCCTGTCAAGAGGCAACAGTGTGGAGGCGTTCATTCTGTGAGAATCACTTTACCACCACTCATTGCTAACTTGAATCACTGAACTGGATGAAAGGCCAGGCAGGGCAATTTAAGGCTATTGAATGCACACATTTTCCTGAGGCCAGAAGATCACTACTTAGAATTACAGTGGATTTTGCTTTGCTTCTCATTTCCATGTGCGACTGGCCAGCAGTCTGATCTATGGTAAAAGAGTAGGTGTCAGTGTTGATGTCAGTAAAGTCATACCATTTTGGATGTAATTTGCTGCCTTTTTGTGTTCTGATATCATAACCTCTTAGATCGCATTCTTGTCCATACTTTTGAAGTTAAGATATTTTCTTCCTCTGTAACATACAGATCTCTTATGGATACTTAAATGCACTGCATTGTTCACATACAATATCTAGAATATATTCCTCACAAAGGAATACAGAGCTGGTGAATGAGCTTTAGTAACGCTGACCTTGGCCAAACCTCCTGCACAGATGGAAAAGATCAGTGTCAACACTACGGGCATTAAGATTTGAATCCCTCCTTTTTTTTGTAGTAATATTTTCTCCATGACTTCAGTTCATCCCCTGGTGGTGGGTCAAGCTCCGATTCCTTTAAATAAAATTGAAAAACAGCATCATCAATGTTGATCTTGTGTCCAACCTCTTATGTGACAGCATCAGGCCAAGAGACGTATACCTCTTCTAAACGCCACTCTAAACGCTTCTGGAGTTTATTTTGCCTACACCTGACCTCAGCAGTGATCTGTGGCCAAATTTAGTTTGGAGTGTTGCCACCTCAGGGAGAGCTTTGGGTGTCATTAATCAGGAGAGGTGCTTTACTCTCAGGATCCAGGTCGGGTTGAGAGCACAGAGGAGAGAGAGAGCATACAGCCAAACTCAAGGACTTATGCTCATGCTGAGATATCAAGGGTTCCAGTCAGCCTTTTTCTCTGAAGTAGCTTACCAACTTTTGCTCCAAATCATGTTTTTCTCTCTGTTCCTTCTTAACAATCACGAGTCAGACCGAGGCTGCAGTAAAATCAACTAAACCGAAGACTGCGACTCATGATGAAGACCTCAATAAACTGCACCACAGAACCAAAGAGAAAGCAAAGTCGGATGAATTGGTAAGGGATAAATTAAACTTTCTCACTCACAAAAAACTGAGGCGAGTTACTAAGCACTCTTTCTTCATAGAAACCTTCCAAGGTCCATTCTGCAGCCGACAAGCGTACAAGGTCCAGCCGTGTGGCCAGTTTCCATGATGAAGACCAGGAAGACGAATGTGATCCTTTGCCACCAAGATTCCACCCCAAAACACGACAAGGCACAAAGCAAAGACATCAACAAGTAATGCATCTCACTAACACACACAAATAATTGTAGTTTTATGGATACATGTGTGAACAAAAGTTTTAATAATATATATTATATACACACGTACATATAGAAAAGACATCTTTATTGCATATGTGAGGTTAAGTATAATCAAAAAACACAAATCACTATTACATTACATTATCACTATTACAGTCTGATATGAAAAAAAAAAATATTTGACTGTCTATATTTTGGTGAAAAAAACAACAACAAAAGTTGGTTCCAGGATTTGGATTGAGGAAAAGACCCGAGAATGGTGTGCAAATGCGGAAACGGCACATCATGTCGGAGTATCAGGATTTCAGCCCTGATGTCACTGACCACTGGGGAAGAAATTACCACGCGTTCGAAGACAACTACACAAGAACCAGTGACAGGGAGGACTACTGGGACAAACCAAAATATAACTGCTATGTGAAATCTGATTATAATGAGCATGAACTGAATGCTGATGTGCACAGTGAATGGTACACAGTGAAAGACAAGCCTTTTATACAGTGCAGCTGTAAAATTTATGCCTACACCATTACTGTTGCACTCTTCCTTTTTCTGGTTGCTTTTATTGTCTTTTGAAACACAATGTGTGGTTTTCATTCCCCAGTATTAAGATCTTGTCCTGCTGAAACATAGAGTGGTCATGGTTTTTGTATGGCCATTTTCACTGTGATGGGCTGGAAAAAAGAAACAAAATATTACATGAATTGCTAAATTCCTATGAAATATATGATTAAATAATCCTTTTCCAAAATAAGGAATTTTATATTTTATTTATTTACATTAACCCCTTGAGTTATGCTCACTACTCAGCAAGAGGTTTACTGTTCATAGGTCATACCCAAGGCAGCTGAGAGAAAAACAATATTTAAAACCTTGAATACACTGTACTTCTGGGGAACAGTAAAGGCACAACACCACTTTACAGGCTGTGGGATGCTCTTACCAGCAAGTGAGTGCAAATAGGACATGGAGGAAATCAAACCGAGTTCACCTATTTGTTTAATTTTCATATTTTGCCTCCCTTTTTTTTCTTTCTTTCTTTTGGGGTCAACATGGTGACTTTCATGCCTACAGTATGTTTTATCTAGAATTAGTGCCCGGCCATAAGAGTGCACTAAGTTGTGCAGGGAAACCCTGTTTGCCATTATACAGTGCACACAGATACCACTTGTGTAATAAATTTTAATCTTGGGTTAAAATAAAACGAAAATCTTTTTTTTTTTTTTTTTAAATCGATAACATATATATTTACCAAATTTTACATTTACACCACCCCAAACCACACCCCTGCCAAAAAAACAAACAACAAAAAAACAAAACAAAACGTTTATTAAGTAAATGTGCTTTAAAGACAGTTTTCTGAGTAGTAGAGAGTTGAAAAAGTTATGGTACAGATACCTTGCTGCAGTAAGGACATTCTCCAAACACAATATTGAAGCTCTGGCGACTGGTGGGCAAACCTCTCAACCACTGAGACGACAATAATATGAATTCAGTCGGTAATGTGAAATAGAAACAACCATTCCTGCTCATTAGGAATGGTATGTGATGAGTAATGATCGGTTAAAAGGGTGTACAAGTGATAAATCATAATGTTTTCACCTCATACAGACAGGCCTGATGAAAAGGCTGCCCGCAGCGTGGATCGTTGCACACCTGATCTGGAATGGCAGCGTCCAGCCGATATGAATAACAGATGCCGCACTCCATACTAAAACTCTGGCATAAAAACAATCATATATGATTTAGGGCCATATTAAGAAGGATTTCACTCGCTGCTACATCACTGAATAGAACAGCATCTAAAATCATTGTTTCTTGGCCATAACTCAGGGCATGATCAAAAAAACGCCGCCTTCCATCTTAAATCTGCATCTACTTATCCCCCTTCCCCCTCATGTCTCTTTCCCTGCTGGCTAAGAGGCTGTAATGCATGGAGGTTCATATTTGTTTCCACTAGGATGAGAAGACTCAGGTGGGCTCATCAACCCTGTGTATACTTGACCTCCACTTCACAGAATCCTCCTCTTTTGCAAGATGCCAAACTGAGTCTGGAGAGCCTTCATACGTCTTCCCCTTATCCCCCTTTTTTATGTTCTCCTCTACTCCCCTCCACTCTACTCTCCATGTTTGCATATTGCTTTTCCGATAATTAGAGTCCCCCCCCCCCCCCCCCCCTCCCCAAAGCAATCCATTAAAAGGATGGCAGGTAAAATTTAAACATCTGGTCAAGTAAACTTTTCACTCTTTCAAATGTTAATGATGGCCAAGCATTAATCAGTGGTGCAGACCGTGAATAAACACAGCGCCCTTTCAACCCACCAGCAGTCACACTCTGAGGTGGGGGGAAAAGATAATTTGTGAATCTATGATTAAACAGCTCTTGATAGTGCTGAGGATTCTGCCACCTTTGTTATTGTAATGATCTTATCTGTAAACAACCCAATTAAAGGAATTCTGTATCCACCTCTACCGATTGGAAAAAAAAAAATCGTGCAAACCCCAAATGTTACTGAGATGTGAGACTAATTATACGTGGTGGTGTGACATGAAAATGCAACGTACAGATTTTTCGTGGGTGGCAGGTGATGGGAATTCTATTTCCATAACATCCTTCATGTTATGCAGGACGCTGCAGTTGGGGTTCCTGAGAGAATGGAAGACCTATATTCACTCATAAAACATGAAAACATGGACATGGTAGTCTAATGTCTGTGGAGATCAGGACAAGGAAAGCAATTAATTATTGTCTCCTTACCATAAATGCATGTTAGCGTTCAGCTTGCTCCTCAGGGGGGTTACCACTGCAAAATAATAACACTGACTTGCACCGTACAGCTTTAGAGTTCTAAATGAATATAAAATATTTGTGAATTGCACAGAAGTGAGTTTGAGACGATAAAGCATTCCACCCAGAGAGGACAGAGCTGCAAAACAAGCCCGACGGAAATGTTATATATGAAAGGGCTCGCTTTGTTGTATACCAGAGCACTTTCAATTAACTACACCTCATCTTTCATTCAGTGCCCGTCAACCTGATTGTAGCGCACCGACAGACAATGCACCGCCGTGCCATTTCTTACCGCTAATCTCGCCTCTCTCTCAGAAATGCCACAGTAGAGCTGGGCACTTCCTACTGTGACAAACATTCTGACAGGGAGGGAAATATTCAAATAATTCACATAAAACGTGCTCATCATGGCCGCTCCACCCTGTGAGATCAATCCGGGAGGAATGTAAGTCGCTCGCTCGGTTTGTCATTTGTAAATGCAAAAAGCAATATTTCTGTCTGACCCCTCGCTCGCAGGGTCCGCGTCTGCCACTGTCTTGACTATCGAAGTGTGGATTTAATATCAATGAATAACATTGCTAGGCAACCAACAATATGTTCTCTGCGCCTCTGTCAGCCAAGCATGACCTTGGATTTAAAGAAACAATCACAGAGGCTTAAATAGTGCAAACTGACCTCCATTCTAGCAAAATCTCTTTCTAAATCTAGAAGGACATTACATATTGTGGCTTGTCAGCCGGTCCTGTTGTAGCGGTGTTAAATGTAATAAAACCTTTGTGGGATGTACAGTTATGAAGAGGTAATTGGAAAAACAATGTGATAAATGAAATTGATGGATACAGACTTTTCATATGTGAAATGCCATTCAAAAACAAAAACAGGTCATTTTAACTGTATGAGCAAATTTACGTTGGGGAGATTTGCAGATATTAAAAATACCCACCATGCTCAGCTCCAAGCAGGCAGCATTCTGGTAACATCTTCGGGTGCCTGGGGTCGATCTCAACCTTTATTGAGACATTGTTTCCTAGGCACAATAAGGGCAAAGTCAGTTGCCGTAATATGATACAAGTTTATTAAACCACAGACAATGAGGGCGGCAGGAGTTTACCTATAGCGATCCTTCTCATCGTGTCTGCTCTGCTAGGTTTTTCAGGTTCCAGCACCCAGGTGTGCTCATCAATCTCATCCATCACTGCCCAGAATTCAGCCAAAGCTTCCACAATCAGCAGGAACTGGCTATGCATATGGGCTAAATTGCTCTGTGTGTAACAGAGGGTGGGATATTTATGTTTATTATGTAATTAAATACACAGGTCCATATGTTAAACTGACAATCATGCTTATATGCACTACAGCCTTCATCACAAAAACAGTCTGAATGATGAAAACTAGATCAGAATTTGAGACTCTACTGGCATGCATGACACATATACAGCTCAAACCTCAATTTACTGGGTACATACAATTGGAAAGTCAAAGTTATTAAAGCCTGACCGTGTCCTATTTGAAATCTGAAACTCAGAAATGTGTCAAGAAGGCTTTATTTGAGAGCACAAAATCCTCTCGGCTGGAACTCGGCATCATTTACAATAAATGAATAAACAGACACAATCATGTTCACAAGCACAAAGGAATTAAAATCTTACATAACAGAACAAGGAAACACTTTTCCCTTACACAGATGCCAACAGAGTGGGAGAGAGTGGAGGTGGAGGATCAGTCTGTCCATCTGTCTGTAGTTATAGGTTATCAGATTCTCTACTTGCTCTTCAGTATGTTCGCTGGATAAATACTGTTAATCCTTTGTTATTTGTGGTGTTCAATTTTTGCTTAAGATTTATTGCTTTTGCAGCGTGTGCCAGTAAGGAAGTAATTCAAATGGAAAAGAGCTGCCATTCACTAACTGTCTTTTAATATAACAGTTTTTTTTAAATACTGTAACTTGCAAAATTGGTCAAATAAATAAAAAAATCTCATTTTTTTGTTTAGCGTACTTTAAACACTAAAGCAGTAATATGAAAAGTGTTATAAAGTCTGTCTATGCTGACTCAAAGACACAAAAAAAAAAGGTTAAACATCCACATGACAGCCAACCAGACACCAATCCTTATTACACTCTCTGGAGAAACAAATGTGCAGCCTAGAGCTTCTATTTAAAAGAAGCAAGCTAAAACAGAAATAGAATTGAGATCAAGTAATGCTTTCGCATAGTAATGCCTGTGCATGTGGCCTTGATGAAGTATTTTTGACGGTGGTCTAACACACTACATTCATGGGCGTAATTTCGCAATTTGTCCGTGTAACAGAGGAGTTGTAAAAACGAGTTTTGTGTCTGTAAACGGTAGGGTTGGGTACCAAAAACCGGTACTAATACGGCACCGGTACCTATATAACTGGTATGTACCGGACCGAAACAGAACGCGAATTTCGGTGCCTCATTTCGGTGCCACTTAAATGCCTGAACTGTCGATTAATATATTTGTTCTCTGGGGCTATGATGACCCGGTTGTAATAAGCATTAGATTCATCAACACATATTATCTCTATTAAAATTTAAATACTGCATTCATGGGGTGTCAAATGATCAGAAAAATATATTATTTCCTTAATTAGAAAAATCTTGAGGACTTCGGAAAGGTTTGATAATACAAATCCAAAACATTTTATTTTTGTAGATTAAAAATTTTTTAGATTAGATAAAAAAAATTAAAAGCACAAATCATCGGGAAATGAGACCATCCAAGATGCGCATGAATGCATCTTGCGCTACACTTGCTCTGACGGCAGCAGACGGTCTACTGCTATCTTAACTTGCTAAATTAACTTTCGTTAAAATGCCTAAAACTAAGCGTTCGAAAGTGTGGCTCTATTTCACAAGAAAGGATTCCGATACCGCGACGTGCAATAAATGTTTTACAGCAGTTGCATGTAAATGGGGAAACACGTCAAATCTAATGAAACATTTGAGGGCACACAGAATAAACTTACAGTAAAAGCAGGGGGATGCGCCGTGTTTGAAAGCTTACAGACAACAGCTGGCACTATTGGTTAGGATGACCTCAGCCCCAGTCATACCAACCGTAGCAAAAATGAGTCCACCGATTATGACGATAGCAACCTTTCCGCAGGCTAGTAGTAGGATAATGTAATGTTAATTGCAAAATGCAAATCTTGCATTCATGCTAACAAATGGTCAAACGATTTGTAAAATAGTAAAGTAACATGGATTTTGTTTATAATTATGGCTTTCCAGCTAGTACTTAAACTTTTAATATATTGATAAATTTTAAGTATTTAATTTTTTGTTCAATAAAAATGTATTCTTGAGTCATCCACCATCATTTTGTGGCCTTTGCAAAGTATCGGTTCAGGCACCGTTTTGGCACCGGTACCGGTTTAAAAGTATCGATTTGGCACCAGTATTGAAAAAAACCCAAACGATACCCAACCCTAGTAAACGGTCAGAGTCGTGTATTTCAGAGTTGTACTGTAACAAACACACAAAGTATCGTATCTGCAAGCTGTCGTGGCCGTAGATTTTGGAATCCAACTCAGACAAAACACAGAATTACACACACCTTTTTTTTCGCACGATTATTTTTGACCGTGATTTTATTCCATACTAACCAGGTAAAATACTGCAGTTATTTGATAGCTACTAAAATTATAGCAACCTATACAGTCCAAGCTGTAAAATTAGCAGTTAAACACAATTTTGATGTAGTGTTAAATTCGTAGCACACACAGGCTACATACATCCCAATGTTGTAGAAACCTGAACATCACTCTTAAGGTTTAGTTTCTCTTTGCTGTTTTAACTTACACACTTCTGGGGATCTACCAGATTAAATAATTGTGCAGGACCATATTGTGATAAAAAAAAAAAAGATTTTATGTACTTAATTGTGCAGCACTTTACAGCATACAAAGACATTCTTGACAATTGTATGCAAAGGTTTTAGGAAGACCCACATATGAGAGTCAGGTGGAAAGTGTCCGCATACTTCTGGCCATCGCACTACCAACTACATTGTAGGTTTTTAACTGCCTTGTCACTATACAAGTTGAACTAAAATAAGCTAAATCTGTCAGGCAGTACTTAAAACTTTATTTTCCAATAGCACATTGTAAAACTGAGTAGATTATACAGTAAGAGCAGCTAATTACCTCCTCAAAAAGGCAGGTCACTTATAACAGTCAGACATGCTCCAATATTTTCTTTAGCAAGTTGCTTTTAAGAAGAATTATAAACCATCGTGATCCATGAATTTTTTTTTTTTGCTAGTACATTTACAGTAGTGAATACTACTCAAGTATACATAAAAATCCAAGTCAGGGCTTGTCAAGCTTTCGAAGAACACTCCAGCCAAGAACAGCTATCAAATTTAGAGAGAAAGTGGAAAAAAAAAAAAAAGACGTCTCTGAAGTCACTCTGGTTTTCCATCAAGCCATCAGCGACCCACTGATGAGAGAACAAAATGAGAAAGCCACTAATAAAAATACTGACTGAGAAGGGAAGAACATATCCCATGCTTTAGCAAACAATTGAAACTGAGCAATAGCTTTTGATCACTGCACAGCACAGACAGCTCATTTAAGGTTCTACATTACAGTTTTCTGCATTCTAACATACACAAACACACTAGGGGCTCTCGTTCCCGTGGAGCTTGCTCAGCTGTGAGGCAGAAGTTACAGTTTAAGGACGGCAGCTCATAAATCATACGCTGCTGATTGATAGCTGATGGTGGTTGGCTGTGCTTCACTCTGTGCTGTCAGTGTGAGTAAACGCAGGTTGAGCGTGGCGATCTGCTCTAAGAATCATAATTCCAGTGCACAGTCTTTAATCTTAACCCACACAGAGCTTTGGTCTGGACACCAGATCCTCCATGCAAAAAGAATAGATGGTGGGAGAAAAAAAAAAGAGCAAAAAAAGGCCACTGGTTTATCTTTGTAATAGGCTATACTTCATTTCAGCTACACAAACCTTTTTAAAAGGAAAGTTTTAGTAGTATTGCTACACAAAGTTTCAAGATAAACTGTATCTTTCGCTCTGTGTACTCTACACATGCACTCGCCCTCTTGACAAGAATATGGGAAGTAGGACTCGTCTGATCAGATCGCGATCACTTTTTTCCTCACATCTCTAGACCAGTTTTTATAATTTTTGCCCCGCTGAACTCTCAGGTGTGTTTGTCTTTGCAATGAGGTTCAGGCACGGCAAGTCTGCTATATTTTTCTTCTATATTCTGTTCCATGTATTTGTTGAATTCTGTATAAATTGCACGAATGCACACACGTCATGATCCTAAATGCAGATGTCTCTTTACTGTTCTTACTGAGCAGTGTATGTGACTCAAGCTTCTGTCATCCATGACTCACTAATCAGTTTGTTTATTTAATTAATATTCTTTGTGTACGCATGCACTTCAGGTTTCCACAAATAATATCTTGCTTTTGTTTATTTGTACGAATACATATACTCCTGTTTAGATGCAAACATCTGTTCAAAAACTACATTAACAGGTAACTGGTAACAAATACACTAGAGGAAAGTCACTTGAAGGATGACCAGAAAGCAGTGGGAAGATCAGTTATAGACAGAACAACAAGCAGTGAACTTCACTGCCATTGTCTCTGTTCCTATACCACAAAAAGAAACAAATCTTGCACAGAAGAAGTTCTGAGCTCTTTTGGAACAAGGACAAAACAAAAATGGAACTCTTAGGCAAAAATTCAGCTAATCATGTTCAAAGAAAAAAAGGGTTGGGTGCATGATCCTAAGAACACTGTCCTCAAAGTGAAGTACAGACCCACAAGCATAATGTGGGTGTTTCTCTGCAAGCAGCTCTGAAGTGGTACACATCATTCAAGGTTAGAAGAATGAAGTAAAGTACCAGGATGTACTAGAGAAGATTTTAAAAATCTCACTGGCAACAGACAACCACTCGAACATATATCCAAAATTACTTTAGACTGATTTCCATGTGATTTGCAGAGAGGAACGGGACAAACACAATGCTGCAAAAACCTGCGACTGTGTAACAATTCGTACCAAGTGCAAAGTACTAATGCTGATCACTTGTGGTTTCTGAATATTTTTGTAAACTTATTGTTCAGCTTTTTGAGAATAAAGATGTATGCAGATGTAGATCTGTTACACTTTAAGAAAATTTAAAGATTCATGAACACTCCCTAAATGCAGTACAACTCCCACATACTGTATAAATACCACTCATGCAAGAGTTACATACAAGAACGTTAGGCTTGGACTTCTAGTCAGGGTAGCCGTGATGATGTTTTAAAAACAAAAAAAATTTCACAAGGAAATATGTACTGGGGATTTTATAAACAAAAACATATAACTACCCAGCACAGAAGCATACTGACTTCAGTACAAACCTAGTCAGAAGGGTAAATGTTAAATCACCCTTGTCATCAGTAGCCTCATTTTGCGCTATTGTAATACCTCTGACCACATAAAGCAGCCAATTCAGAAAGATTTTAGGGAGAATTACAGCCATATTTAGGGATGTAATTTCATGAATCTCCTTCTCTTTTGTTATACCATTTGAGTATTTGAGCTGCTGTTGATTATGTGCTTGATTCTCTCATACATTTCTATATGAGTTAAATTGAAGGGACAGAACATGAACGCAGCACCCAAAGCCTGTAATTGGCCATAACAAAACAAATTGATAGCTCAGTGACTTCATGTTGAGCAAGATAGTATAGTACACATACACACTCACACACACACACACACAAAATATTAGATAATATTTTCCTCATCATGTGTGTTTGGAGATGGGGTGTTTATCTATCGAACCACTCATTTGATCAAAAAATCTCAATTTGCAATTAGTAATTGTTATATTGCAACTTAAACTGTGATATTTAAATATTAAATGTAGCATTTTGTATTCAAAACTATTTATTCAGCCTAACAGCAAAATAATGGCATAAACAACCCCATTAAAAGGATGTTTGCCAAAATTTACTTATCACCACAAATAGACAGTATTTATTAAAAAAAAAAAAATAAATTATTGACAAACTCTGCATATATTATATGCACCCGAAATAAATTGGAGCCTTCAGATGAAATAATTGCAAAGGTCCTTATTGCAAGTTTGATATTTATGAGATTAACTGTGCAGCACTATCTATCTATCTATCTATCTATCTATCTATCTATCTATCTATCTATCTATCTATCTATCACACAAATAAGGGCACTGAATAGGACAAAAGAATACAGAGCTTGTGCAGAAACAGAAAAGGATAACGTGTGGTCTGGTTTCAGGTGAAGAAGACAACATAGGGTGGAATGCATTAATGTGAGTAAGCCACATAAGAAAAGAAAAGCATCCTGACACAGACAGAAAATGAACCAGAAATGATAGGTCACTGTGCCAGCAGAGTGCACACAATTTAACATTGCACAGGTGCAAAAACTCTGCAATTACTTCCCAATTAACGCCAGTTGTACGATTACAGTTATGTTTTTATATCAATATATGGTCCAAATGAAACGTCTTTGTAATTGAATTCAGACTGGAAATAAGCGTAAAATGCAGAGTGGCACAAAGATCCATGCTTCATAGGTTGAGACTGTTCTCCACACCGTTAACTATTCTAATTAAGTCTCTCTTCATAATGGTCAACAATGCATATTCGTAAAATCGCTTAGAGACTGAGTATGAGGAGAATAAATAAATATAAGACAGTTACTACATTATGTTTCTTAAAACCTTTCATGAGTTTTCTTAAACAAGTTAATGAGAGAGAATAGTGTATGGTGCAAAACCAAGCTAAAAATACTAAAAATCACTAAAATACACTAAAAATCTCAAAGGCAGAATTGCCCTTTTATGGTTATGAGGTTTTTGGTCTTTCTGCCCTGAGCGTGGTTTCTGTCCTCATCACAGACTGGATAAATGGAGTAGAGTACCAAAAGCATAGGTTCTGGCAAAAACATGTCTTCTTTTAATTGGCTTAAACAGGTTTACAAAGGTCACCATTATTCATCCCAAAGTTTGTGTATTTAGCATAGCCAGCTCGTCTGATCTTTAGCCGGTAGCTCTACTCTGCAAACTTGTATGGTATGTTAATAAGAAGCATTATGCCCAAATGGCAAAAATGTTTATGTCACTGTACCACAATGCTATCTCAAAAGTAAGCTTGTTCATTCATCAGCCATAAGTAGATACAAATGGGCAGCATTAAAGAACATTAAAAGAAAAAAAAAGTATATACAGTGTGTAAAGTAAAATATGCTATTCATACGCTATTACAACAAGAAGTACTTACTTCATACAAACAGATTTTGAACAACATAATTTTAATCTGTAGAGGCTGTAATGCACACCAATTGTGATGTACACCATGGGGTAAAATGGTCATTGGTTCTGCAAAGCTTCTGAAACAGCTCTCAACATTGTTAAGTAAAGATCATCTAGTGACCAGAATTGCCCAGTGATGCAAATGAATCAAGCTATCATTCAGAGAGCACAAGTTTAAATACAGATATCTGTAGGCGGGAAACTAGAGAGCAGACTGGTCATGCTCTCTGGAGTGGGATACAAGCACTTTGACATGAAGTGACTGTGTCAACCCTGGGTCAGTTTGCCCCATAGACCTTCACACAGCAAGTAGCGACTCGGCATGACTACATGGCTGCCATAGCACTTTAACTTTTAACCAATATGTGAGTTGACTCACTGATGTAAAACTTGTTTTCTAACACTTTGATGATGATATTTATATAACACATTTGAGATCATGGGTGTTGATAAAAATTTTGTGCATACAACTTTTCTGTCTTTCTTCCTGTTATATTTAGCCTGTTATGTGATGAAATGACAGATGGAATAACCACCCAATGGCATTGCTTTATGACGGATAACGGTTGGTGGACCGTATGACCTGGGTGGGCCATAATAACCCACTCTAATCTAGTTTTCCTGACTTTTACCCACAGGTAGCTAATTCTTCCATTGGGATAAGTTGAATGGGTTCAACTGACAGTGTTGTTTGATCATCTTTACTTTAAAATGATAATGATATTGGTTTACCAAATTGACTTGCGTTCACCAACAAGTAAAAAAGAGAAAAGAAAAACAGCATTTATACCCAATATATTAAATTACTGTAGATCACCTTGTACTGTACTGTACTTGGTTACTTCAAATTAAAAGATGTTACATGTTACAAATAGCTGCCATTTGGCACCTTTCCCATGTGGTATGCGTGTGCAGAGCAGTAGGAGTGAGTATGGTCGTTAAAAATAAATGCAACGTGCTGTGATGTGTCCGTAGACACAAAAAAAAGCATGGAGCAATGAAGTAAGCTTGCAGAAAAGCTGTTTCATGTGTTTTAGTTCTACACACTGAGACAGAAAAAATTGAAAATGTGCCCGCACACCCACTGACATCACCTGCCATGCCCCAACCTGGTTTAAATGTTCACAGGGAGTTCCCACATGGACACAAGAATAAGATAGACAATGTTAGCAGCAATGCCAAGCCAAGAGTGAAAGATAGAAACTCATATAAAAAGACAAAGTATGCGTGAACGAATCAAAGTGGTGAATAATGGAAAACACAGACGTTTAATTATGCCATAGCGATCCTAATGGTATGTTTTTTTTTTTTTTTTAAGGCAGTCAGCAGTGTTTGATGATTAAGCTTTATGGATAGAAGCAAATCCACATAGTAATTATGTAATCTTGTCAATCTCCATGTTCTTAGCAGTAGCCAATTAAGCTCTTTTATGTGTCATGCCTTGGGTATATTTTCTTTCCTTATTAGTTGTAGCTCAGTGCATCGTTTAACTTATGTGCTTGGTGTGACCACTTAGAATTAAACCCGCTAAGTGATAAACACAGGTTTTACATAACCATACCCTTTAATATTTGCCATCTACAGTTGTGTTGACTCAAGAGTGTACTAGATTAATCATTTCTAGAGGAAAGAAAAGGAAAAGTGAATATGCATGGCCACAGATTTGAGGCAATATCACAAGCTTCACTTTTAATATCAGGCTTTATTGCCATATGCACAATTATGGCACATTTCGTGTGCACTCAGGCTTGATGAGTTTGATGAACGAGTCCCCAGGATGCTGGCTGGGTGACTGACTGAGCTGTGTTCCTGCAGAGCCACACCTGCACTGTTGCGTGTGCCGTTGAACACCGAGCCCAGAAGAGCAAAAGCCTCTCATCAGGACTGTATATTTATCACAGGCAAGCACGCATTATGGCCTTGCAATGACATGCAGTATAATTATTCATTTAAATCAGCTGGAAAGGTAGGGGGCAGATTTTTCTCGGAACAGAGAAGATACATCAAGACATCAGCATCGCAGCTGGGCAGCAGGAAGCAGAAGGTGCTGAGCTGGCCTTCACTGTCAGAAAGCCATGTACTACCACCATGCTACACACTGAACAGAACAATACAGCAAGTAAACTCTCTCACCTTCAACGCTACCGTATAGTACACCGCTGCAGAATAGTCTCATAAGCTGCCCGATTATGAAATATGACTGTGGTCTAATTCTTCCTTAGTTTTATGCACAGGGTTACAAAGTTCTCAACTTTTAGAATCTTAATAGTGTTTTTCCCTTTATCCCACTGTCTCATCACTGTCCTCAGAGTTCAGCTGGAAAACCTAAAACCTCTGAGAACTGCAAACTACAAGAAAAAAAAAGCAACACTGCTGTACAAAAACACCTTTCATCATCAACACAAACATGTCTTCAACTGCCAACCTTGAAATAATTAGCACCATTGTGCTTGCATTGTTGACTAAAAAGAGGCCAATTAAAAAAATCTTAGCTGAATTCAAAGGGGAGTGGATAAGATGCAGTGCCAGTCCCTCACACATCAAACAAAAAAATATGCATTTTAAGGATCTGTTGTATGACCAAAACATTGTACCTGTGGAGTCCAGGAAATGACGAGAGGGACAGGCAGGTCTGCAGAGCATTCTGGGGCTTCTGCTGGGTACTGAGAAGACACGAAAGCAGGAAAACAACGTTAGTCCAACATTCTTCTTTTATAGCTAATTAATGGTCACCAAAAATATTAATTAGTGGTACATGTGAGGTACATTGTTTTTTAATTATTTTTTTAAGTTTGACCAACATCGTCCATATATTACTACAGTTATTATCTTTACTTCAGTTTATATCTTTTATCTATTTTCTAATGACATTAATTGGTTTAGTTTCTGAAAATGTAAATCATTATATAATTAAAATTAGGGTTCTCCAAATTCTAGAAGCTAGAGACCACTTTAAGTGTAAAATACACAAGCCGCACACAATTATATTTTGTTCAATGACCTTAAGCACCATTTTGAAAACATTATGCAAAGCCATAAAATTTATTTACATCCAGTGTTGAATTTTTTTTGGGGAGAGTCCAATCACATTGTGAAGTCTTGTCCAGCACATCCCAAAGACTTTCAGTGAGGTAAGCTCTAGACTCTGTAGTAGCCAATTCACATGTGAAAATGATTCCTCATGCTCCCAGGACCACACCTAAACAATCTGACCCCCTGAAGAATCTTGACATTTTCATCCTGGAATATGCCCATGCCATCAGAACAGTAAAAATCCACTGATTGTACAATAAGTTCCCTACATACAAACATTTGAGTTACGAACTTTTAAAGATACAAACCATGCATTTGGGCATGTTTAATAGTACATTTGCACATGCATATAGCGTGCATCCAAGGAAGTTCAGGAAGCAAGCGTAAAAGCAATGGCAAAGAAGCTGGTACTGATAAGAAGCACCATGCAATAACAAGAAAGAGACAAGTGAAAATAATTGAGAGAACGGAGAAAAGATAGCATTGGAGAATTACATTGCTCGTTCTTTTAACACGAATCGTTCAACCATCTGCATGATTCCATAAAACAAGATCATAGAACATGTTAGTTTTATACTGTGTATAGCCAAATGTGAAAGTATCCAAGTAGCTAGACAATGTTTGTTAGACTTACAAACAAATTGGACATGCTCTTGGAACGAAACTTGTTCATATGTTGGGGACTTACTGTATAACCTGGTTATTTTGTACATTCAGATCATCAGTTGACTTCATTATATTCCCAGACAAATGAAGAAACCCCAGATCATAACACGGCCACCACAGGCTTGTACGGTGGGCAATACTGGGTGCATCTCTTCATGTGCTTCCCTTCTTACCCTGACATACCCATCACTCTGGAATAGGGTCAATTCTTATAGCATTTTCCATTGCTCCACAGTCCAATCTTTATGCTCCCTAGCAAATTGAAGCCATATCCAATACACTCTCAGATTAATGGCTTTCCTTGTCTCTTTAGCTTTATATCTGATTGCCTGTTCCTGAATATAAAAACCACCCACTCCCGTAACTTTTTTGTAGGGTCACACATGATCCGAGTCCCAATGCCACTTTTATAAATAGAGGTTCTCTTTGGAAGAGATTATAACGCAGAAAGGGATGCAGGGAAAAAAAAAAAAACAATACATATTTGGCACTAAAATTCTCTTACAGTCACAGAGAAGAGATGCAACCTAAATAACTAAGAGTACACGTACTTGAAGTGTTGAAGCTATACACTCAAGAATGGAAAAACTGAAACTGAGCTACTTGATTGAATGTCTTGGAAAGCCTGACTTTTAAGTTAAGTTCCTTGGCATTAAACCGAAGGTTAACTAACTGTATCTAAAAGGGTCTCTAACCGTATCCATTTCAGCAGCATAGGTGCAAGGGGACGTACAACTTCTAGAGGTCCTGAAAGAGAGAGACACATTCCCCTGGGAGGAAGTGCATATGTGAGGCAGGGGCATTGCTGCTATTTTTAACCCTCAGCAGGCAGGTGGGCATGGAGCATTCCTCATGCCCTGCTGAATCTCATCAGGACCCTGCACGGTACCAGCGATGCACCACTGGCATTTCTGACTCACTATCACTCCAAATCTGGAGCTGCCCTGTCAATGCGCTACTCCTCACACTGAAATGCTATGCTGTAGCATCTGTATCTAATGCATAGCTCAATTTTCTGCTACTGCTGTGGCCCTTGTAATCATTTTATGGAGATCATTTATGGCCTTATCTCTCACGCTGCACATCTCACCTTCCCCTAATTCCTGCAAGGCTACTTCTCATCTAAAATTTCAGATATCTATGAAAAGTGTTATTCACAAATTATATATGTACACATAAATGCTGTATATACATAGTACTGTGCAAAGGTCTTGAGCCACTTCTCATTCGTTCATATTACTGTACATTCAAAGAAAAGAAACAGCGTCAGGCTGAAAAGTGCCTAAATATGTAATAAAAAAATTTGTTAGTCATGTAACAATCTCAGCAGCAACCTCATTTCTCTCTCATCTGTTCCAACCAGCCTGATCATCTGTCACCATCTGCACCTGTTCCTCAATGAATCTTGCCTTTAAGTTATATGTTTTTTATGCTCTAATGAGTCAAAGGTCACTGTGTGGCTTAACAAACAAAAACATTCAACTGAAACTGGTCAGGGACAGCAACTGGACTGAAAATGAGAGCCAAAAACATGTTAAAAAAAAAAAAAAAAGAAGGAAAGAGAGCGAGCCAAAAAAAAAAAAAAGTCCAGAAAGCTCTGCGAACTATTCCTCAAGAGTACATTAAAAATACAGTACAAGAAAGTATTTGCAACATATGAGGAAATGGGGAGTTGCTCAATATTTAACAGTACCCTATCTATAACTTTATACAATGGATTCCTAGATCTCAAATAATTTATTCTTAAACAAACCAGTTTAAACCAAGATTTAGGAAATCCAATTAAAGAATTGGAGCAAATGCTAGAATGCTAAGAATTTAATCTACGTTTTAAATAATAAGCTTGCTCTATAGCCTCACCTTTGATTTAAGATTGACTGTAAAGACATGCTGACGATGAGATGAATCCTCTGCCTTCAACTTAAGAGTGTGGAAGTCTGTGTCGATAAAGATTAGCCTGCAATGCAAGACAATATCAGTAAGTAAGATAAGAGATACACATATGCCTACCTTTGTCACTTATCATAAATCAATACATTACATGTGCTGGAACATGTACAAGTGTTGAAAGGAAATGGTGTAATAAAGTTACATTTTTAAAGATAGCTTCAGAAATAATACAGTTACATTTTCTATTGAATTTAAACAGCTATAAACAGCAAAACCTAAAAAGTCCATATTTGATGACAAGACTTTCTCTTTAAAAATGCACCAGAATGTTTTGTTTAGTTTTATGTGCATGCATGCAGAGTTTTTCTAGGCATGCTGGGAAACTTCCTACCGTTCATCTGAAGACCTGACAGCACACCTGAATACTTGACAGCATTAAGGGTTTTGTCTGAAAAGTGGTCTATTATGCAATATGTCACCCTTTGCATAGTACTGTATACTGTGCATAGAAAAGTAGCCTTGAACAGGCCTCATGCAGACATGGAGTTTTCATATTATTTTGAACAATTACAGATGGGTGAAAAAGTAACAGGAAAGTAAACTTTATACTTTGATATACCCTGCAGGGATTTTCGCTAACATGGTTCAGGTTTATGACAAATCACATTTATCCTATTATGAAACATCTCTATCCTGATGGGAGCGGTCTTTTTCAGGATGATTCCACCCCCCATCCACAGAGCAGGAGGGCTCACTGAATGATTAATAAGTATGAAAATGAAGTAAATCATATGCTAAGGCCTACACAGTCACCAGACCATAACTCGGTTGGACACCTTTAAGAGATTTTGAAGTTATATATTAAACATTGCTCTTAATTATGACTTAATTTGTTAACTAAACCATTAAATCAATATATCTTATCTTATTATGCTAAGTAATCAGAACTCCATTCCATTTTCTGAAGTCTTGTTTCTCATTCTTAGCCACCTTCCTTTACACTCCATCGACCAATGGGATAAATATCACATTCAGCTACATGAACTGATGCCTCAAAACATAGGGCTCGTTCATTTTCTCCAAACAGAAAACCTTTTTCCAAGTCAGTGTGCCATTCTGCATTCCAGTGAGATCAACGAGCGAAGTATCGGGGCTTGCTGGCATTCACTTCAGATGATTGAAACAGCTTGACAGCTTGATGTCTTGCTGGGAGGATTGATGAGAACATTACATTTGCAACTACAAAATCAGCGGCGCTCATAAACGTTGGAGGGAACATTTGGTGTGTATGCATACAAACAGGCCAGGGACGAAGAAACAATAGTACAAAACGTTTGGCTGAAAGAAATATAACATAAAAATATAAGCTGTAATATTGGAGTCCAGTGCTAAAAATAGCGAATAGTATTCTGTTCTTAGAGGTGCCACCAGAGATCATGTGTTTTAAAATACAAAGTGCCAGCTTGATACAGATGGTGAGAGAGACAGCCAATAGGAAGCATTTTCAGGTGTCATTATCCTGGTGGGGTGTTAAAAGACTATAGAGAGAGGCTCAGATTCTATCCTTGTATATGTGCAAGATGTGGCAACCTCCCACCAAGGCCCTGGTGCAAAGACCGTCTCACCCAAGAGATGGGAAAAAAGAAGAGAAAAGTAAAAAGTCTTATTGCAGACCCAAGACTGCATCTTTTAATAAATCAAGCCGAGTAGTGATAGAGCGAGTTATCATTTCTCTTAAATTCTGACAATTTTGAGGATAAGACCAGGGTAAAAAAATGACCTCATCTTTACAGCAATTAACACTAAATGTGCCTTCTTCAAGGCAACTAAAACTCATTAAAATGACCAGGTTCTGCAGCATACCCTCCTTGCCTAAACCAATCAGAGTTCACTACCATGTCAGACTCCAGGCTATAACCACTAATACAAATTAAGGATCTTAATTAATCTCCAATACATTTACAGATAGAGCTGCTGTATAATACTTTGGACCACAAATTGGCAATGAAAAATGGAGGTGTCTCATCTGACTCTCTCTTATAACTTCTACAATTTCCCATTAAGCTTAAATGTGGACTCCAAAATAGACCAATTTGCATGTACTAATATCATAATTATATCTCTGACCATTAATAGAAAATAAAAAAAAATAAATAAAAAAAAATCACAAAGCATAACGCTTGGTCCACAAGCTACATATGGCCTCCATGCTGGATGAAATACAACTGAAATGTACACCGCTGCGTCACCTCATGTAGATATGAGATCTGACATGGCATCAATGTCCATGCTCTAAAAATTCTGATAACTGAAATCAAATAATTTTTTTTTTTTTTAAAGATTAGGGAGGTTGCAAACAGTATAAGCCTTTTTAAACACAGCTGTTTCATGCATCTTGTGTTTCAGTATTCTATCCCATTTAGGGTTTATCCACAGTTCAAGAGTTCAAAGATACTGTATATTTTAGCAACTAGTGAGAACGCAGCCATCTTTCCAAGCCAGTGTTTTACAACCAAAACCATGTTTAGATTTTTTTATTTTTTATTTTTTACAATACCGAGACAAGACTTTGCTAGAGGCACCAAAATCTGCGTTCTGATTCAGTTTTAGTACATACTGGTTACGTAGGTACCCATAGGTTTCAGTACCCAACCTTAGTTATGTTTCATCCTAATGTGCACGGTTCATAAATCATGAAAAACGGCATGACATTTGCAAAAAAAAATTAAACTAAAAAAAAAAAAATTCAACCAAAAAATAAAAATAAAAAACAGCACAAGGATCCAGTGGTCAAATATAATGAATTAATTTGCATATTATAGTTTTACCATGTCAGCATTTGACTACAATTGTAAAGACATGTGATGTCAAGCTCAATCTAAGCCAAGCAGATTAAATAAAAACATCCTGAACGTGTCTGGAGTTCAGTCCTCCTCAACATATTTACACAGGAGCATTATTGCCTAGAATTCACTCACATGCATATACAGTAGCAGCCAAAAGTCTAACTTGCATCACACATGTCCAGTCTAACAATGCGTTTCAGTTTTATAAAGCACACATAATGCCCAAGCATTAAACTATGTGTTAGGGAAAAAAACATGAGGAATTGAAACAGAAAGAAAGCCTTCTTTAACTTTTAGCTGAATTTTAACCTTTGTAAATCACTAAACAATGAGGCTGTCATTACAAATAAAATGTGCTTAATATAACCACAATAAATCTATTGATGACAAAGTCAGAAGAGGCGCATAAGGTCCCAAACATGAGTGGGTTAAAAAGGAGTATTTTTCCCCCAGCCATTTGCGGTCTTGGTAAGGGTGTTCAGAGGCAGTTCATTTAAAGCTACAGACAGCAGAACAACACGCTTGAAACATGATTGAAAAAATAGGAAATTCCAGAAGATGAGTTGTATTTCAGCTGAAAAATTATCAGACAACTTTTGTAGACCTCTACAACTTATATTAACTTGTTTAAAGAGGAGTGTAATATGCAAGCGTTGAATAAAGTTCACTCGTATAAATGGTTTAACTGTAAGGTTTCAATTCATTTTAAGGACTTTTAGAATAGAAATGTAAAACAAACAACTGGGTGGATCGGCATGCTTGAATACTATAATGCTGGTCTAAAATGATTTCAGAAACTGTTATTTGACCTTTATTATAATGATTGAACTCCAAATGTTAAAATGCATGCAGTGTAGTAACCTACGGAAAAAGAATGTTGAACAAAAGACAGTAGACTGGCAGGAGATGAAGGACATGCATGTTCTATTTAACAATGAGCCTGGCTGATCTCTTTTTTTACTGCTACAGTAAAAAAGCTTAGAGAATAGATGCACACATAATGACCTTACTTTACAGCCCTGCAAGGGCTTACAAAAATGGCCAATGTGTCCTAAACAGAAATTGAGTTTGACTCCATGGGATAGAATCAAACCAACACAAGATGCATGAAACATCCAGATGTACACAAGGTCGAAAACAACAAGGTGTAAGTATGTCATACTTATCCCATCCTAAACTCTCGATCTCTGTGATGAGCTGGGAATAGTACTGAGGTGGTGGAATGGACTGCAAGCCTGGCTGGCTCTTTAGTGCTACTTCCTAATAAAAAAAATTGGACATGGGAAACATTCAGAATAAGGTCGAATACAGTTATACAGGAAGTTACACATGTACAATTAGATACATGAATTTGTAGTGAAGACACAGTGAATAGCAAAACATGACAAAAGTACAAACAAAAAATTACCAAGACGGTCCTCAGCTCAAGAAGAAATGCAACCAAATCTGAAGAATGTTGTAACCTCTGTATAAACAGAATAAAAATCATTATTTTGAACAATTATTTTTCCATCATTATTTTGTATTATTATTATTATGATTATTATTATTATTATGATTATTATTATTCTTGCTTTAACACAAAAGCAAGTCCAATGCTGGCCTATGATTAACATAGTTTTTTTCAAAGTCTTGCTAAGAATAAAATGAGCATAAATGCAGCTCATAAATGGGCTTATTCTATAATACTCTCACTATGTTGAAGCAATCTGAACCCAAAAACATAAAAAATAAATAAATAAAAAGTTAGATACTTTGACGTAAAGTGTAACTGATTGCATTGTTGAGACTGCAAGAAGTCGAGGGTACAGTGTTAAAAGGTGGAATGGCTGCCTGGTGCCTAGCTTATCTGTCCGACTCGGGGAACTCACGGCGGTTCGAAGCTCCATATACCGAGGAGCACATTGTACGTTGTTTTGTTCTGATTGTTTCGTCCTAGCCAGAGTTATTACAGAATATTCAGGGCATCTTTCGAGTGAAACAGCCTGTAGTGTTAACTTGTCTTCTAACAATAGTGTCAAGCCTTGCAAATATACAGACCTGTTTTAGGATGTGCTGGTGGTTTCTCAGCAGCCGTTTCAGTTCCCAGCAGCAGTATAGTCTAGAAATGAGCAAACATGGCTAATTTTCACAGTGTAGCATTAACACCCAGCTATTACACAAAAACTATAATGTTAAATCAACCGCTTAAAGTGCCCATGAAATGTCTTGAGAGTTGATTTGGTTCTATACATTTACTTTTTTTAAAAAAGGAGGAAGTCAGTCATGGAGTGTTTAAGTGCTCAGTCACAGTATCTGTGATGAGGAGATGTTGTGCATGCACCTTCAGGGGCACCATCAGTAATAGAGAGTTATAGCGTCATTATATTGCTTACTATTATTGATGGTGAATCCCTGACAATTCCTAAAGATGGAACTATATTCTTTATCAGGCTAAGGTGGCAAGGCATTTCACTATCAAACTCCCCAGGGTTGGTAAAATGCTCTTTTGAAAAGTTTACCAATTTTTCCTTCTTTTAAATTAATAACCTACACATTTTTTTCCTCAACATAAAGATGCTTAAAAATGTATGCCACTTCATTCAGAGCTTACATAAATTCTTTGCAGTTAAAAGTTATAAGAATAACCATACACTCGTTTACTGGGTTACCAACTAGAAGTACCACTCACCAGTCAAACACTGTTGGGAAAGATTTAGTCATGTACTTACTTTAATTTTTTATTTTTTTTAGAGAGAGGGTGTTGGAGGGGTCTTAACAAAATACCTCAGAAACAGATAGGTATTTAGACGTGACTAAATCATTAGAGACTGCCAGTGATTCAGATGTATGGCCATCTAGAGAAGAGAAGTTCATCCCACCCCTTAACAATCTAGATGCATGTCTTCCACAATCCCTGAGAGATGGTGGGACCAGTCAAGCAGTCAATGCTGGAGGACTGGTACAGTAAGGGGTGTGATACATACATTGAGGTAAGTGGGTGCCGAGTTGTTTTTGGCTTTGCAGGCTAGCATCAGTGTTTTTAATTTGATGTATGCAGCTACAGGTATCCAGTGGAGAGATCAGAGAATTGCGGTAGTGCCTTTCTTACGTATCCATAAGAGTTTGGATTTTGGAGTACAGATGTGGGGATCCACATTATTCATTGAGGTCAGGGCAGGACACATACGTGTGTAACCATGCCACACTATGTCTTCTTCATGGACCTCGTGTTGTGCACAGGTGCATTGGCATGCTGGAGCATGTTTGTGCCACTTAGTTCAGCAGAAAAGAGTGTTGCAGCATACAAAGACATTCTACACTTCTTGGCCAAAAAAAAAAGCTTATTTCATTCAGTCAAGAAAAACTCAATTGATGTGATAACCTGTTGATTCCATACATTCAGATCATCAGCTGATCACCAGATCATCAGCTGACTTCAATTTATTGCTAAATCATGTTGCTGACCTGAACAATTGAAACAACCCCAGATCACAACATTGCCTTCAGAGGCTTGTATGCATTGCTTCATGTGCTTCCCTTCTTACCCTGATTTACCCATCATGCTGGAATCCAACCTGGACTTATCATACCACATTATCTTTTTCCATTGCTCCAAAGTCCAATCTTTTGAAGGGTCTCACCAACAAGTGGTTTTCCTATGGCCACACAGCTATTTAGTCCCACTCCTGTGAGTTCTCAACACATGGTGTGTATATGCAGTTTTTCACACAAGTCTGAAATATACTTGTCTAATAATATAATATACGGTTATAGTCCTCAGAACAGATAACATTACCTGCCATCAAAAGAAAGTGGTCTGCTGCATACAACAAACAATAAATTACTATGTAGGGGTCAGAATTGTGCAGTATAGCATGACATATCCATTTTTTTTTTCAGTACAACCTAGGCATTATGATGAACTGAATTTTATTTCATTGTAACTAATTACACACATGACTTAAATTAAATAAGTGAAATAGGCCCATAAGTTCACATGTTTTTGGTTGTTTCTGTGACCAAACAATAATAATAACCAGCTAATTTTGAAAATTCTACATTTTTGCATCGACATCATGCCCATATCTCAGTAGCAGTAAAATTTACACACGTAATGATAACTTTGATTCTACATGACATCTCAGAAAAACCCAAACGCACAGTGTGATGTCTGAAGCCTCCTCGTTGATGCACTCCGGTAGACCGAGAACGTGCGTATAACCGTTTTTTCGTGGATGGCAGATGGACAGATTTTTTAAAAGGGTCAGCAAAAATACTTGGATGGCCTGTCTGGTCTTACTTTCACTATTAAATATAGCTATTGTTTTTATTGTTGATTTTATAAAATGCACCAAGTGTTTACGTAATCTCCATTCATGATTTCTTTTCGAACCACATTTCTTCCACAAAGTTGGCATTGTTCTTTAAGGTTGTGATAATGTGTTCTTAATCCAGTTCCAATAACCTAATTTTTTTTTTTTTTTTTTTTTTTGCTTGATGTAGTACAATAATTTGACACTTCTGAAATAGCAAGTTATTTTTGTCCATGCAGTGTATACAAAACGTGTGCTTCAAAGTTTGTGGTAAGGGTTTGCGGAAGACCCACAATAAGATGTTGAAGGTCAGGTATTCACCTGTTTTTGGACGATTGTATGTTCCTCAAGGTGACACAAATAGAACTGGACAAAGAAATCTATTAGAGAACAGGTGTAAGGTTTTGTAATATGATGTAAACGGTTTCATGCCTCTATGCCCATAAAGCAGCCTTTTCATTGTGCATATTCTTTATATGGTAACACTTCCTAAAGCTTGTATCCAAAATGATATACATGCAAACAGCTTATGTCTGCTGGAACTATTTTGTTTAACCAGAAAGTGGAAATGTATTTCCTATCATCTGTCTCTGAATCTTTCTATGACTTACATGTTAATTACTGTTTTTTTATGTACAAGATGTAATGTACAGTATGTTACACAGTACTTCTCCGTTTTTGTTCACCATTCTCAGGCACACTTGCATGTTTACACCCTCCGAGACAGGTGACAATATGCACCTACAGTGCTTGGTTTGTGGGCTGCTATTAAAGAGAAAAGGAGTACAAGGAAGTTAACTTTGACACTATGCTACTGATATTTCCAAAAAATGTACTTTATCAGCAATGGATTTGTAAACCAGAGGATGAGATTGGTGTGTGCCATTTTCATATGTATATTTCGGAGGTGACCAACGGTAATGATGTCATGTCTAAACAGCTCCTTCTGATTGATTCCACGTTCAATTAGATCTGCACTGAACAATCAATCAAAATGAATCAGACTTTATGGTCAAGTGTACTCGAAAACAATCCCAGTACTCTAATGTGAGGTGGGGCGGACACAACAAGCAACAATTCCTCTTTTTTTCATCCATCTTAAAACTTCAAAATTCGGGCACTATTTTTATACCCAACAATAGATTATGTATTTTAAACAGTTGTCAGATATAGAGGTAAATAAAGACTTCAAAAATTGTGATTTTCTTGACACACTTACTTATACTGATGCTCATAAAGAACACCAAAAACAGGGACAAAAAGCAAAAAGACTTTTATATTTCAGGGAAAAACATACATTTAGGAGGAAATTAAAGACAAGGTCATTTTTGTGTATACTTTGCCTGTTTCAGCTGATGGTCTGGAGGCAGAGTTATTCTTAACCTGAAGTCTCTCTCCTGTCAAAACAGTGATACAGCACTGAACACATGCCCTTATTACTTCTACACGTTCACTGACAAGTTCATTTGGGTATTTTTGCTTGTACTTACCTGTACAGAAATAAAGCCATCGTAAACAGTCTTCTCTTTATTCAGCGCCACTAATAAAGGACACTCTTTAATCAAGCTTTCAGCCATGGTGTACGTAACCGGAGAGGAGAATCAGTCTCTCATTCAGTGACAGGCTGCTGTGAGAACGCTAGCAAGCTAACCTAGCCTGCTAGCTAATGCACTCGTTTCCGCTTTATACGCATATACAGGCATATATGTACATCTCAGAGACGGAATACAGACCAAAACACTTAGAAACACCGTCCTGCTCCGATATTCTCCAGGTTTAGAGTTTATTTATCTAGTATCCGTTAAACCGAAACTTCCCGCAGCTGCAGTTTTCCCGCACAACGGAATTGAATGGGCGTGACGTCATCACGACTCACCTTAAAAACTTTATGTGAACAGCGCCTCAGTAAAACTATTACATACACTGTCAAGAAGAAAAAAATAAGAAATAAAACGATATCTTAAAATATTTGCATATGTAGTAGTCAGGAAAAATATGCTGAGCAGTTCTGTAGGTCTGAGACTTTATTATTATTAAATATTAATAACATTTAGACCTATTGTTATATTTATAGACTTATTATTATTAATAAAGACCTATTATTATTATTATTATTATTATTATTATTATTACATTTAGCCATCATCTTAACTCGTTTTTCTGCAGCAAGTTTTCCTAAATAACATATGATGTTCATGTGTGTGTGTGTGTGTGTATGGGTAGATTAGTAGTGTACAGTATGTTCATTTATTTTTTAACTGGGGTCTTTAAGTTTGAGGGACATTCAAGCCTAATCAGGACTTTTGACTGTGCAGAATAACAGAACACAGTTATGAGAGTAAAAGGTCTATCTTTATTTCCCTATATAATACCCTGTTACTTATATAATACCCTGGTGCTTAGATACAATCAAGGCGGATTTTTTTTCTCAGACTGCCTGCTTCATGTCTGAAACACTGGCCTCCCTGGAACTCATGTGGAAAAGGCTTGGAGAGAGTTCAGGACTGTACGGAGGATGTGGCAAAAACTTCCAGCCGAGTTCTTACTGTGCACAATTATTTGTGCGTACAGTTCCCACAAAGTCGGGATCGTCATTCACTGATGTACAAACTTCTTTAAAACTTTTGCAATTTTCAAATGTTTTACTGCAGTTTAGAGTCTCATCAATGTACAGTGCTGAAAGTCTTCTGTTTTACAGCTTCATCATAAATCCTGGTTTGACTTCCCCTCGTATGCTGACTTGCAACAATGGCTGATACTATCATGGTCAGAACGATACACATAAATTCTGATTCAGATCATTAGAATAATTAGCAATATTTTTTAAAGATATAGGCAGCTTGCTGATACACAGAGCACACTACATATAGGCTATAGTATCTAATGTCTGTTTTCTTCTTCTTCTTTACAGCATTTATTTTAGCATTTACACACGTGGACAAAATTGTTGGTACCCTTCGGTCAATGAAAGAAAAACTCATAATGGTCACAGAAATAACTTTAATCTGACAAAAGAAATAATAAATAAGAATTCTATGAATATGAATCAATGAAGGTCAGATTGCTTTTCAACCATGCTTCAACGGAATTATAAAAAAAAATGAACTCATGGAACAGGCCTGGACAAAAATGAAATTACCCCTAACTTAATAGTTTGTTGCACAACCTTTTGAGGCAATCACTGCAATCAAACGATTCCTGTAACTGTCAATGAGACTTCTGCACCTCTCTGCAGGTATTTTGGCCCACTCCTCATGAGCAAGCTGCTCCAGTTGTTTCCGGTTTGAAGGGTGCCTTTTCCAGACAGCATGTTTCAGCTCCTTCCAAAGATGCTCAATAGGATTGAGGTCAGGGCTCATAGAAGGCCACTTTAGAATAGTCCAATGTTTTCCTCTTAGCCATTCTTGGGTGTTTTTAGCTGTGTGTTTTGGGTCATTGTCCTGTTGCAAGACCCATGACCTGCGACTGAGACCCAGCTTTCTGACACTGGCCAGCACATTTCTCTCTAGAATCCCTTGATAGTCTTGAGATTTCATTGTACCCTGCACAGATTCAAGACACCCTGTGCCAGATGCAGCAAAGCAGCCCCAGAACATAACAGAGCCTCCTCCATGTTTCACAGTAGGGACAGTGTTCTTTTCTTGATATGCTTCATTTTTCCGTCTGTGAACATAGAGCTGATGTGCCTTGGCAAAAAGTTCCATTTGTCCATAGGACATTCTCCCAGAAGCTTTGTGGCTTGTCAACATGTAGTGTGGCATATTCCAGTCTGGCTTTTTTATGATTTGTTTTCAACAATGGTGTCCTCCTTAGTCGTCTCCCATGTAATCCACTTTGGCTCAAACAACGACGGATGGTGCGATCAGACACTGATGTTCCTTGAGCATGATGTTCACCTTGGATGTCTTTAGAAGTCTTTCTGGGCTCTTTTGTTACCATTCGGATTATCCGTCTCTTTGATTTGTCATCAATTTTCCTCCTGCGGCCACGTCCAGGGAGGTTGGCTACAGTCCCATGGATCTTAAATTTCTGAATAATATGTGGAACTGTAGTCACAGGAACATCTAGCTGCTTGGAAATGGTCTTATAACATGCTTGTCTATCACTGATGCGATGTACATCACTCACTCACTCACTCATCATCTATACCGCTTAATCCTGTATTCAGGGTCACGGGGCCTGGAGCCTATCCCAGGAGACTTAGGGCACATGGCAGGGTACACCCTGGACAGGGTGCCAATCCATCGCAGGGCACAGACACACACATACACTCACTCATTCATTCACACACTACGGGCAATTTGTGAATGCCAATTAGCCTAACCTACATGTCTTTGGACTGTGGGAGGAAACCGGAGTACCCGGAGTAAACCCACCAAGCACGGGGAGAACATGCAAACTCAGAGACAGGAGACGGGAATCGAGCCTGGCCGGGGATCGAACT
>CM059211.1:17201038-17203538 GCA_030347435.1 Clarias fuscus | reverse complement strand
ACAGCATGAAGTAAAGCAGCGATAAAGAAATGTTTATTGATTTAATGAAGCCATTTCATCTTCAATATAGTCTTTATACGAGCGGCAGGGAGACATATTGCTATTCTTCACATAACCACATGTAGAAACACAGCGCCTCTGTCATTTTGTCAAAGAATTAGGTTCAACTTAATGGATCAATTTTTTGATTATTAAAGCTAAGCCTCTGTGGTGCAGAGTAATGCGTTCTGCATTGATCTCCCTCCAACCTTTTATTGTCATTACTCCAGTGGCTCTCACATTTAAAAGATATGTTCACAGGAATAAAGATTTTACAAAGTGACAAAGAGATAAATAACCTTATTTCTCATTAATGACCTCATTCACTATAAGAGTCATATCCGTGATTCTTTACTCACACTTTTAAACTTGATCATATCTTAAATCTCTGATTAGCTTTACCACACTGCATTCCAATACACAGAAGACAAAACATCCTCCGCCTAACGAACCTAGTGACCTTGACCTAAGTCCAGTGTACTGAAGTGGGTAGTGTTGTGAGCAGCGAGCAGGCGGGCCTGCTACACTTCTTGATGATGAAGTTTGATTTGTTTTTTTGGGCAGGGAAGAAGGAAAAAACAGTGTAGTGATGCAGTAAAAAGGCCTGAAGCGCATGCAGCGTGTATTGACCAACAGTGCGAAAAGGAATGCTAGAGTTCAGGACATAATGATCGCAGTGCACTGGGTCTATGAGCTATGAGCAATGCCCGTGGGCTAACCAATCAATAGCCCATCAATACCTTTTTATTAAAATTGTTTGCAAGGAAATAAAAATCCATATTGTTCTGTAGAAAGAAAAAAAAAAAGCATGAGACCCATTTATGTATTTATATGCCGGTCAGATGAGTGGAGTAGAATATTGGTTGTTGGTTGCTTTGTAAATTTATACAGAAATTGGAATCTACTCGTCTCTTCGAATAGATTTTTCTGAGAAATGCAGTTGTGATTATATTATTTTCGCTTCTTTTCAGCTAAGCTGAATACCCATCACATTACGCTCATATTAAGATGAGATTAATAACACGAGTAATTATTACACTTTGCAGATTAAGAACATGCTGCATAGGCAGTATCGATTCCATTCCAAGGTCCAATGAAGATGAGGATTTGCTTAATACGGTTGGCTGTAGAGATGATATTTGTTGTAATTTGTTGTTGCCTGTAATACAGAACAGGCCTTTTTAGAGAGCCTTTTTTTTTTTTTTTTCAAACAGCATGAAATATGAGAGTATAATTCTCACCAGTGAAACCTGTCACCCAAGAAAGCTTTGTCTTTCTCTCCCCTCCTTTCCTTTCCGCATTGTTCCCAGCCTAAATCAGATCTCTAGTACTCCCTCAGTGATAGACTATTAGACATATAATGGAATTTGAAGAGCATCTTTATTTAGAACAGCCATTCTGGAGATTACTGTATAAACTACCCACCTCTTCTCTTCGCCGAGCTCCGAGAGGAGAAAAAAGGGAGAAAAAAGAGAAAGCAAAGCAGATAGGTGTGGAGGCTGAAAAAGGGATGTACAGTGCGAGTTACATTGCCAGGCTTTGTGTGTTCTCGTTGCAGAAGAAGGGGGAAATCAAAGCGGCGAGGGCTCCGAGAGGGACCGATGGAGAGGTGAGCTTGGCAGTGGAGGACGGCTACTTCCTGTTCCTGCTGGAGTGACCCACAGGTCTGAGGAGGAGCGAGAGACAGAGCGAGGGAGAGGGAGAGAGCGCGAGAGCGAAAGAGAGGGAGAGAGAGAGAGAGAGAGAGAGAGAGAGAGAGAGAGAGAAAGGGAGAGAGTGAGTATGAAATAACAAAGGGAAAGTGCGGGTACAGGAGGGGAGTGAGAGGGAGAGGGGAATATTCCACACAATGTGATTGCTTTATGAGGGAGCTCAGGCCAGTCGAGAAGCAGCTGTCAAAAGGTTCAGGTCATCCTGATGAACCGGCTGTAATTGTACTGCTTTTGGACGCGATGCTCTCTTTCACTGATGTGTACTTTTAGCAGTGTTGATTCTGCATTCTCTCTCTCTGTCTGAGATCAGATTTGTCTGCATTTTTAAATGTATTTCATTTATTTATTTTGCTGATTTCAATGCTTAGCTGAATTTTTAGGGCATCCGTCATTCGTGCCGCTGAATCTATTACCCCGGGATGCATTTGCACACTACCCTTGAGGATTGTGGTGTAAAAAGCAATCATGTATTTGTAGGGTATATTACAGGCATATTCGAGTTTTCATACATTTTAAAGCTTTTTTTGTTGTTGTTGTTTTTTTGTAATTAATGCTAGAAATAAAATGCCCTCCTAACCGGCTTGCAGTCGCACATACCAGCCAAAAGAGGGCAACATGATAGCAGAATTCCTGCGCTTGCCCGCGCGCTCTTGTGGATGGCGGGTTAAACGTGTAAGTAACAATAATTTACATTTGCACTCGGAACAGCTCTCCTGCGCCGTCAGTCAGAGGTTCAAAGCAGGTCCGCG
>CM059211.1:17158538-17196038 GCA_030347435.1 Clarias fuscus | reverse complement strand
TAGTGAGCGAGCCAGCCAGGACTCCACACACTAATGCTTTTTAAAGCGCAGCTTGCAGCCCTGGAGAAACACGCGCTAAGACAGGACATCTGCTCCCTGTTGATGGCTGATGGTATTGATGCATTCAATCATTAACATTGAAGGAGTGGCGGGTGTGTGTGTGTGTGTGTGTGGGGGGGGGGGGGTGATAAAAATGAAGGTCTAAGATGCAAACAAAAAAAATCTGCATAAAACAGACCTTCTGGAGAAGGCGCTGTAGTCTCCGGATGTCCCTGCTAGCAGGGGTCTGGCTGCAGGCAGTGCTGTCGCAGGTCTCTGAGGGAGTAGCTTATGCCTAGGTTATGATGTTGTGCTGTAGGTTTTTTTATTTTTCTCTTTTTTTTTCTGCAGCTTGTTTTTCACCCTGCACTCTGTCCTCCCTGTAGGTGAGCATCAGCACCGCCTCCCTCCCACTGTCCCCTGCTGTTTTTCAGCAGATTCCTGAAGCCTGGCATCATTGCGGGCAGAGAGAGGCCCGCGCCCTTTGCAAATGGCTACAGTAATGACCCACTTGGGAGGCAACAGTTCAGTGTAGCTGCGGATGTGTCCAGGTGCCGCAACATAAGCATTTCATTAAATATTGAAGCAAGCGCTTTCAGTTACAGTGGCGGAAAAAAAGACATTTGGCATCTTTCCAAAAGTGACTAAATGTATGTGAGCGTGCTCTTTCTCTCCGCCTGGCACTCTCTCATTCTCCCTCTCTCTCCTTTTTCTCTCCTCTCTCTAATCACTTTCTGGTTTTACTTGACCTTTCTTCTGCTAATTAGTTGCCTTCTTGAAATGCATTATGGGTAATCTATCTTGGGCGATCCAGCTTCCCACTTCCCGCTCCGGTAATCACTCTAAATGTATGAATGATTTATTCAGTGGAGCCATTTCTCACAATCTTAAAATACACAAACCATAAAATACAGCCCAATTATTACGTGGCTGCAGCAGGCCCTGAGCAGGTCCACGTGCGTGTGCGATGGATTCGCAGTGACATTGAACGAGAAGAGCTACATTTGATGAGAAAAACAAGGCGAAAGCTGGGAGGAACTCACAGCTGTCTCGCGACGTGGATCTCGCGGATGAGTGCAGTAATGGATGGTGTTGAGGCTCGCGTGTGAGCTCCCATGCTGTGTTAAATGCTGTCTGTACGCTGGTGTGAATACGCTGCACATGAGGTTTTCTGACTCCTTGCATGCATAATTGCTGTGTGCCGGGCTTTTCAGGTGGTGAAGAAAGAACTGCAACCAAACAGGGCACTTTAACAAACTACTGAACATTTCCTGCGCTCAGAAACACATTACACACGGGGTGCGGTGAAGCCAGCGTTTAAACTTTAGACATTTGTCTGACGTATATGTTAACAAGACAACCATTAGTAAGTGCTATTTATCATACAGATTGTCTGCGTGTCTGTGTGTGTGTGTGTGTGTGTGCGTGTGCGTGTGCGTGTGTGTGTGTGTGTGTCAGTGTGCGCATGTGCAGTTTGCCCAATGGAAATAGGCAGAGCAGATGTGTAGAGCTGAGGCTCTTGGCTGCTGCCAGCTCCTGGGATCCCATGTTGACATGTGCCTTCAGGTGCACAACACCCCCCATTACACGCCTAACACAATTCCTCCTTTACAACAAGCATGCCCGACCACGGTGAACACGCCTCACTCTCTCACTCACTCGCTAACTTACTCTCACTCACTGTGTGTGGAGCTGTAATGAAGGAAATAAAGTAGGTGTAGAAGAAAAAACATGTTTGCCTTAAGTGTGATAAATAAATACTAGGTGTGTAATCATATATATATATATATATATATATATATATATATATATATATATATGATACACATATATATGCCCAATATATATGTACTGTATACACAAATATTATCTTGCATGAAAATGTATACATTTCATTATATTAGACTACCAGCCACACAAATGGACAAAACAGCTGATACTGAGAGATGTCTGTGACTTATGATCTGTAAAGCCTTCATAACGGCTCTAATCTGAGGTGCTGTTTATTAATTGGTGACTTTCGAGGCTGGTAACTCTAAATGAACTTCTCCTCCGCAGCAGAGGGAAAGTAAGTTTTGGTCTTGCTTTCCTGACACGGTCTTCATCACATCAGTCACTACTTGACTTGACTTGACTTGATCATGGTGCTTGCTGGGTTTTGCAAATGCACTTGACAATACCTGTTCTTGCAAGAAATAGTCCAGACCAGCTCGCCTTCATGCCTTTAAATAACAACTGACTGTTGTTGTTGTTGTTGTCGTTAATTAATTACCGAATGCCGTATGTGTTATTTCATAGTTTTGAAATTACTAATATTGTAATATAATAATATGCAAAATAGTAAGGCAGCAAAAGCAGTAAAACAGAAACAGTGAATTAGAAAATGTTTCCAAACTGTTGACCTGTGCATGTGTGTGTGTGTGTGTGTGTGTGTGTGTGTGTGTGTTTCAATCATTGCATACTGTACATTTTAATGATCAATAATTGGAGATATCATACAGTAGTTCACTATCTATTATCTAAGACATGAAAAGTTCTTGAATAAGCTATTTCTTTTATTGAACTGTGAAAGATGCTACAGCATGTGGTGTCTTATCCCTGATATCAGAATGCATAAATAAATGTGCATCAGTTATGCCTGATGTAAAAGCAAAAGGACACTTTATTGCTCTAAGGATTTATTCAATTTAACTCTGTAATTGCCTGCAATTCACATGCTCATTATATTACAATTTAGTGCATTTAACACCAGCTGTTATAGAGTTAATGACAGGAGCTATAGGGAGTCGCTCACATGATCCCAAATGACTCTGCACAAGGTGTAATTCCACAAATTAACTATGAGGCCTAATTCAGGAAATGTCAAAGGACTCGATGTCTACTCTAAAATGGTATGCATAGTAAGACATACAGAAGAAGAAAAAAAAAAAAACAAAGCTCAAGCTTTCTTCATTTGATGCATAATGCTGATTATGGACGTCACTCTGAATGCCTTTTTGGGTTAAGTAAATGTATTTCTTTGCAGTAAGCCTGGTGCAAGCGAGTGGAGGTGAACTGTGCACAGTGATGACAAAAAATATATTTTAAATAACACTTAAAAGGAACATTTATTTTTTTTACCATGTATTAATTTCTTTGGTTTGCACACGCTCAAATGCAGTCCGTTTTATGTAATTTGCTGGATATATTTTCATGCCCCCATCTCTCCCTCTCTCTCTCTCTCTCCCTCTCTCTCTCTCTCTCTGTCTGTGTGTCTTTGCTCTTGAGACATGTAGAATGAGTGGTCTAATTGTAAAGATGGCTCTGAGCAGTGGCCGTGGTTGTGTGTTGATTGTTTACCGCTCCTTAAGCCCCCCCTCCCCACTCTCTCTCTCTCTCTCTCTCTCTCTCTCTCTCGGCTGTAAGTCTAAAATTTTAATTACGATGCCTGACAGGCGCAGTGCGTGATGCACGGCCCTGCATTCATCACGGCGAGAGGGCCGGTGGCGCCGGCCGCCATGCCTCGTTCCCGAACGCCGGAGCACGGGCTGAGCAGCAGGTGCCATATTACTGTGTACAGAAAAGCAATTAGGAAGCATATTGGATGAATGAGGAACGCATTAATATTAGCAAGTACATTTGTCAGTGGGTTTGATGCGAGTCTTTTTCTTTTCTTTATGCAACATTAAGATTGTGGCGCTCATAAATTCTCCGCTTAAATTGCCATCTGTTCTCCTGTCAGGCCACTCTGAAATAGGGAGGAGGGGGAGGAAAGTTTTTCTCTTCTCTTTCTCTCTCTCTCTCCTTCTGATCATACATATTTTTCTGTTTTTCACAGGGAGGATGTGAATTTTTTTAATTTATGTAGAGGGGACACAGCAAGCTTTCCCGCATGCTTAAATCGTTCTGGCTTGTCCAAGCTCGTTCCACTTCTTGGTGCCAGATCAAAAAAAAAAAAAAAGAAAAAAAAAAGAAGAAAGAAAAGAAATCCAGTAAGAGATATATTTAACTCAGTTTTATATTTAATTAAATCCAACGTGCAGACGGTAGAATATCCCTTGGCAACGTTGCATTTCAAGGCACAGCATCAGAGCTGTGTGTGGTTGGCGTGGCTCACAGGGAGGGGTGCACTCTGTCTTCTTCTCCTTTTCTCTTTCTATCTCATTGTCTTTGGGAGAGGAAGAGCTCAAAGCTTCGGTGTCTTTGGCACCGTGGCCGTGTTCTCAGGGCTATCATCTCAATAACATGGGCAGCTTAATGACGGCTCGTCCACGCGCTGTCACTAGGAGATTACTGTCAGCATGTCCCGTGGCCGTGGGGAAGGTGGGGTGGGGGGTGGGGGGGGGTGTAGGGAGGAGGGGCGCGGTGAGCTCAGGCAGAGAGTTTTAGGTGTTGTGTTTTGGGGTTGGAGGGGTACACAGAGCCCCATGGTAATTAGTCTGCCTGCAGTGTGTGTTAAGTGGACTATGAAGGCAGCAGAGTGGCAGAGGCATCACGCTTACTGTTCATCTATACACTGACTTGCCAATAGACATAATTTACCAGTCATTATAAGTAAGTGGACACATGGATAATAACAGACTATTTAATTCATAAATAATAGGAATTCATTTTAGAATTAGGCCTTAGAACTTTTATAATACAAGTGAGTACAGTATTATTAGCACCTATGTAGGATTTGAAGTTTGAGTAGAAAAATCATGATATGGTGATATACTTTGGAATCGATTAAAGCGTACCCAAGAACCTGTGATGAGTCAGGACTATAAACTATCCCACTTTAAATGTTTTTTTTTTTTTTGTTATTTCCGCCGCGTAATGTTAGAAGCTGATTATATTTATTACAGAATCGCAGTCTTGTGCTTCACATGAAATATCAATGCACAAGAGGAAGTAAACAGTGGTGACAAGACCACAAACACTGAAAATAATAAGTACAGATTATATCAATAAGTAGACATCAATTATTATTTTTTTATTAGGTCAATGATTGTATTATTTAAATCATTCACAGAGCGCATGTCTAGAAGGCATAGAACGGTCAGAATTAGTGCTGCACAATTAATCGCACAAGGATTGAAATCTCAATATGGACCTGTGCAATTATTTCATCTGGAAAGGACAATTTGCATATTTCCGCCTTCACTGTTACGAAAGACACAATATTCCGATAATGATCAACCATCAGTATGTTGTGCAGACCAGATACGTAATGGTTTAGCTTGAATGGGGATAAAATTAAATTCTTAAGATGAACATGCTTATACAAGTCATGCCCTATGAGAAAAAAACTAACAAAACAAAACCAACAAACAGAAAAAAAAAAAGGGACGGGAAAAAATGTATCAAGTTACATATCGCGAATTCTGTTGTGTGGCTATTCACTTAACGGAGCACTAACTTAATTTTTTTTTTTTTTTTTTTTTTACAATTTCTTATTATATGTATATATGTGTTTGCATTAGTAGTGGGGAAATTATGCTGTTCCTTTATAATCCTAAATTTATTGCTCTCTAAACTATTCAAAAAATGTGTATATATAAATATATAGATAGATAGGGTTAGGCCAATAAAGGGAAGGGCAGAATTATATATACAAATTGAATCGGCTCCCAGGTATCATAATAATATAGTATCAGGTGGTCCCTGGTGATTCCCATCCTTTGAAAAAAAAAAAGCATTTTTCTTACCACTGTATTAGCCTCAAGCCTACAACTTGTGTAGCTTCAATCTGAATTATTCACATACTGTAGTTATAGTGCATTAAAACAAACAAACAAAAAAAGATCACTTTTTTGAATAAAGTAACACCCCAGTGATAAGCGAGGCAACACTGGTACCCTTTTTTTTTTTTCTTCTTCTGTAAAGCAGTTTTTTATTAACTGCACTGATGATGAAGGATAAAGTTTTTCTTAAGGGATTTGATTTGGGAGATGGCTATAAAAAGTCTTGGAAGGTTTCAGTGGCTTCAGTAAGACGATTGCAGTGCTTCTGCATTAATGGAGTGGAACATTTTCAGTGGATTTCTTTGGTGTGGTCACCAAGCAAGAAAGAAGCTTTTCTTACAACATCTGTTAATAAAATGTTTTCCCTTTGCAGGATAATTCTTTTGCTAGCTTTACTGGCGATCCAGAATGTAGTAAAGTTGTCAGTAGCTGTTGTGATAATTTGTATAGCAGACGATAAGAGATTAAGGATCAAAGGAGAAATAAAAATGTTTGGCCAATGAAGGGCAGACTTCTTCTCAAAGCTATCATGTTTATTACAGTTTGTGATTTAACAGACCTCCCTGTTTGGTATTTCTGGCTAGAAATGTGTGCAGTTTGAAAAATTTTCCTGGTACATGATAATTAGTGCCTTTTGCAAACGGTGCTTCAAATCTTATTCCACAAAGGGAAGAAGTGAGGAAAACTAAAAAGTAGCTTCTGCTTAAGATTTGCATTTTCTCATACCGTATATACCTGCAGGTCCTTTTACTTTCACATTTTGCATTCTTCTCATCAGTAACAAGCCAGAAGTTTATCTTTGTACAGTACTATTGTAGCTGAGGCTCTCAACAGGTCTCTATGTGATCCCATGCTGTTATCCCGGCTGATACCATACCATTGTTATTCATGGCGTGTTTTTTTTTTTTGCTCATCTTGTCTTCCCACATAACTTGATTTATGAATTGCTCTGTAACCTCTTTTACGAGTGTTGTCTAATTGATATAATTCACTCCTAAGGGTGTTCTCTCTTATTAAAGAAGATCTTAAAGGCAAAGTTGGTTAAAGCATTAATAATCTGTCAGTTGTGCGGTGGCGGAGCATGGCTGAACATGCAGGGACAGAAATCACACGGTCCATAGGGGGCGCATGAAGCCATTATTAATATTTAAGATGATAGTCCTGGACACAGTCACTCGTAGTGTAAATGAGATACTGTTGGTGGGTGTCCCATTGATGCTTTATCATGTAGTTTCTCCTCCACATTCTCCATGTGGACTGATATGGGATGATGTATCTGATTCACTCATTTGTTTTCTTCCATTCAATGACACTTTATTTGACTATGGTGCCCAGTTTGTGAGAGCCAGGATGGCACCTGTTTTGTGGAGTTTGGTGAGCCGTCCCTTCAGGGAGCACTTATGTGCCACCTCTGTGGAGGTTGTTTGTTATTTTGCTCCCTGTCTTTCTCTCCGTCTCCTTTCCCCCCCGCACTTTCTCTCTCACCTCCTAATTCGTAGTATGATGACAATAACATGCACGACAGCCTCAGTGAGACCTTTCCAAATGCTGCTGGCCACCCACTCCCTTGCCAAGGTCAGCACTAAAAGGCGTCTCACTCCTCTCCCGGTGTCTTCCTCCCTGCTTCGGCATGCTGCCTAGCTCTGAAAGATACAATTTTCTTCAAATGCACCTCTCGGACTAGTTTGTCTATTTCTGAGCTGCCCTTTTCCAATGAGGCAGAGACTCTCTGTGTCACGCTGTCTAGCGCAAATCACACGCCAGGGCCAGGATCTGAGGGGGACAATTTGCCAGTGGTATGCATGAGTAAGCTGGGAATTTCTCCATTTAGAGTGACCAGACTGCTCCTTGACAAGCTGATGAGAAGCTGAAGAGAGAGAGAAACAATATAGAATCACTTCAACTCACCGTTGACATTTGCCAGTGCTGAATGTTGCGCTGTGCCTGCGGTTCTGAATAGAGGGGACAAGTTTCAGATGGCTTTTGCCACATTTGATCATTCTCTAAAGCAGGTGCTGTCCAGAGCTAGTGCTGCTACTAGGTGCTTCCTTGTGTGTTGTTTATGGTTGGCATGCTTTTTGTTTGCAGCAAAGCTAGAAAATCTGGAAAAAAAGAAGAAAAACTGGAGTATAATTTTACAGCATAGAATATAATAACCTGGAAGACTATAGGATTCAATAGATAAATTGTGAATAGAATAGAATAGAATAGACTGGGAGTCTATAGGATTAACCAGAGAACTAATCATTAATAACACAGAATAGGACATAGAATAGTTGTTGTTGGCCTTTTGTCTTGTTCCATGAAGGGGTCAGCCAAAAGGCAAACCATACGATGATGTCAGATGCCCTTCCTGATGCAACTGTCCAATTTTACTCAGGCTTAGGACCAGCACTACATACAGTGGCTAGGAATTGAACCCAAGCCTTCTGCATGGGTGGCAAGAAACCTACTGTACCACTGGGCCACCAGTGCCAAGGCATAGCATGGGATTTAATAAAAATGTATATAAAAGATCAGGCTGGAAAACAATATGATAAAATGGGATTTCATAGACTAGAATAGAAGGTATATTATAAAACTGAAAATTATAACATTGGATTCATGAGGACAGAGAAGAATAAAATAATAGAATAGAATTAAAGCTGGAAAATCAGGGGAAAAAAACAAGATATACTGTACTATCACAGAGCAGAATAAACTAGAAGTCTATAGAATTAAATAGATAAACTGGGATGTAATATCATAAAATAGGATAGGACATAACTGCATAGGGTTTAATAAAAGTAGTGTATAAACTAGCAGGAGCTGGAAATTTATGTGATAAAATGGGATTTAGAAATGTAATGTAATGTAATGTAATTGAATTGAAAGGAAGGGAATAGAATAGAAATCTGGGAAACTATAGATATAGGATTAAATACATAAACTGAAATTTATATTTACAATATTACAGAATAGGACACGATAGGGTAGAATAACATGTATTATAATGTAATAGAATAGAATAGAAAATGGAATAATATTTAAAATTTATAACAGACTGAAAATAATAATAGTATTATAGAAATAGGAAAACAAAATGAAATGTATTGTGACAAAATATAATAAAATAGACTATAATATAATAGAATAAATCCTAAAACTTTAGGATAGAACTGGATAAATGGCATAGGACATCATGTGATAGAATAAAACTGGATTAATGGAATGGAATAGAATTAAATGGACTGTGAGTCTATAGGATTAAATAGATGAACTATCATATATAAATCTATTTCTATCTATAGAAATAGATTTAATATCATGGCAAAGAATACGGAATAAGATGAAAAGGGATTAGGGGAATGGAATTTAATAAAATGCAATAAAATAGAATCTGACATAACAAAAGTATAAAGTAAAATAGATAGAGTAGAATGTAATATTAAAAATAGAATATAATGAAATAGAACATAATATGAAGGAATTAAATGGAATGGAATAGGATTAAATAGATAGACTGAGGTTACTCATACAGTATAGCAGATTAGAATAGGACATAACAGAATAAATATATATGGCATATAATAGAATAAGATTATATGATAAGATTTAATAAAAAATATATATAATTCAAGAGGCTGGAAAGCAAATGATAAATGGGGTAGGAGAGGATATGGTAGGATAGGATCAGATCGGATAGAATTAGGACTAAATAGATAAACTGGGATTCACTGTCATAGAATAGAGAATATTATTATTTATTATAATAGAAAAATGGAACAAAAAAAATGGAATTGTGTTGTATTGAGTAAAATAGGACATAATGAAAAGTATGAAATAGAACAATAGAATTAAATAGGATTTTAATAGCACAGAATAGAATTCAATAAAATAGAGTCGAATAGAATATATTTTGGGAAACTATAGGATTAAATAGGATATAATAAAGCAGTGACAGCATATAATTAGTACCTGATATTACAGTACTCTGATTTAAATCTAAACAAACATACGGGATCTCCGTGGAAAACATGTGCTTACACAAAGGATTCATGTATATTATTTCACTAAAACTTTATTACAGCGCGGGAGTTACTGTAGTACAAGTCAATATCTCCTCCCCTTTTTAATGCATGTTGAAAAGAAGTACGTTCATTTATTTGAAGAAAGCTAGCAACTGCCTTATTACAAAGATCACTTTCTGACAGTTATCTTTTTCATTTCTAAACATATATGAGTACTTGTCCTTGTTTCACGCAGGTGCATATGCTGTATATATGCTCGTAAACCTATTCAGAGAGAGCACTCAAACATCACCTTCATTTTCATAAGCATTTTTCTTTTTCAGGTTAGCTGAAAAAAAAAAGTACTTCTCTCTTTTCTTTCATCAGAGAGCACTTGCTCGAGGTGCAGTTATGCTTTCCTCATACAGCAGCATGTGTTCAGTCCTGTTTTAGCCCACGCTGAGTAAAGCTGCAGACATGTTTTAAAAGGCAGCACATGAAAACTCGAGTAGTCCCACATTGTCTATGAAAGAGCTTATAAATCCTCCATGTTCCCTTTAAAACTTCACTTTCCACACCGGAGCTTCCTGTAGTATGAGGTGGAGATTCATGTCTGTCACAGTCAGCATGCCTCTTCACCAGCATAAACAAGCAAATTGAGTGAAGATGAGAGTTCTCCTATAGGCCTGAATTTATTTTTTTTCTCTCGTTTTTTTTTCTTTTTTTTTCTCTTCTCTAGAAAGAGCTTGCTGGTGTTTTGTGCACATGCTGAGCTGGTTAGTATCGCTATCTTGAGAAAAAGACAGAAAGAAAGAAAGAAGAAAGAAAGAAAGAAAGAAAGAAAGAACAGTGTATTTTTTTGCTCTCCTTAGAGCTTCAAAGAACCCCCTGAGATGTTCTTGTTAGCTCAGATGTGGAATCCCATTTTTAGAATACACACCTATTTGTAAGTTTGTGTGTATGTGTGTGTTTGTTTGTGGGTGTGTGAGTGAGAGAGAGAGAGAGAGAAAGAGAGAGAGACGCCCTCCAGCCAGCATCATGATCAGGATGAGCCCTAACCTTGATCAATACCTCACTATGGATCGCTCCAAACCCCAACGCTCCTGCACACTTTTTATTTTAATATCATGGCTGTTTGAACACTGTAGCCAGGGGCCCTTGTAGAAATGGGCTCTAACTGTGCTACACACATACCCACACACTCACGGTCTCTCCTTCCCTGTTTTAGTCTCCTACTCACTTTCTCACTCTCATTTTCCCTCTCTGTCTCTATTTCTTCCTTTGTAAGGGGTCATTTTACAGAAAAAAAGAAAGAATACACAAGGCCCTGGGCAGAAGAGCATAGGACAACTGTGTCATTTACCTGTGTTCTCTTGTACCACTTGGGGCAGGGGAAAAAAAAAAAATCAAATAAAACAACAACAATAACAACAACGGTCTTGCCCTCAACACAAACACACATCAAAGCGAACTTATTTTTGGAAGCGGCTAAAAATGCTGAAGGTTTTTAATCATTTCCCCCGTGCTCTGCTAAGCCTCTGAGTGTGTTTAAGGGCTGAGCTGAATTCGAGCACTCTAACAGCACTGGACTCTCACGCTAGGACACCACGGCGCAACAACAACAGCCTTTGTTTTTAAATACCTTGTGTGGTGCTCTTCTAATCTCTTCTTTGATCGCATTTAAAGACCTCTTGGGCAAATGGAGCCCAAAGGCAGTTTTAAAAAACAGAAAAAAAAAAAGCAAGTGCATGGGAAACGATGTTCAGGTTATAAAAGTGCTGGCATGCAGCATACCGCTTACTATATGATATAAAAAGGCATGGTGGTAACATATATAGGAGGTGTATATATGTGTGAGATACACCAGAGATGACCGAAATGTGTGTAAGAGGGTTGGGAGTGCGTCAGGCCCCAGTCATCAGGCAGGAGGAAGATGAAGATGAGGGCGACTGCAGGATGATGAGAAACGGGCGTAGGATGCAGAATATGGGGCCGAATAACTCGTAGCCATCATATCACACACACACACACACACACACACACACACACACACACACACACACACACACACACACACACACACACACACACACACACACACGCACACGTACACGTACACGCACTACGTCTTTACACACTTATTAATACACGCAGATGGATATTAAGCGTCTTTGTTCTCAACATCCCAAACCGCCGCATGCTTCAAACCGGGTGTGTGCGCATCTCATTCGTACACCTGCCATCATAATTGCCCATAAACAATGGGCCATAAAATACACTTTACAAGGTGATTGCACAGCCCACCATCCAAATGGTGCTACTGTTTACCTTTTTCTTTTCTCTTTTTTTATGTGTCTGTATTTAGCGGTGTGCAAATATATCCAACTCAGGTTGTTATGCCGGCTTTTTTTAGTATGCAGCAAGGTAACGGAGAGACACAGTACTATTAAATCAATCCAATCCAGCCATCCCAGAGTGACCTCATAGCCCATGTCAGCTCATCTCCCATCATGCAATGCTGTAAAAGAGTGCAGATCGTGCAGCAGCTGGCTCCTGGCACTGTCATCCTCCCTCCTGTCTCTCCTCATCTGCTGCTTTCCTCTCTTCCCCTCTGTCTCTTATCACTCTCCTACCTGCTCCCTCTCTCTCTCTCTCTCTCTCTCTCTCTCTCTCTCTTTTCCTGGCTGATCTCGCTGGTGGGCTGCGGTATATCTGACAGTCCCTGTGAGCGTTGCCTCTACTCATTATAAAATGACCCTAAGCCCAAGCCTTCTCTGTGCCAGAAAACAGGTGCGACAGCTACCTCTCCTGCCATGTTGCGGAGGAGACGAATCAAGTTCCTTCCAGGATGTGACAAAACAAGGAACAAAGAAAGATGCTTAAAAGTATAATTTGCTCCCGCTCGCTGAGCCGTATTCTCTCAGGCTGGAATTACTGCTGTAGATTTGTGGTTTGCATGCCCTTCAAGCTTTGCATCTCTTGCCAGAAAGAGTGGCGCTTGATGCGGTAGGAGTTCAGTAGCTGTACGTACCCAGAGCTTGTGTTTTCTCTTTCTAATTCTCATGTGGACGTGTGTCTGTGTGTGTCCCCCAGGATTGACAGTTGAGGCCAGGCAGTCGCTGGAACCACAGGCTGATGGACGGTTAAGCAGTTGGAGGGCTGCCAGTCGGGCTCAGACAGGTAGGAGCTACGCCAAGGCCGTTCCTCGACCGTCCATCCTGCTCCCTTTGACACACCAGCGCCTCTTAGCTTCTATTATGGCTCCTTCTCTTCCTCTTTCAAATAGAGCAAATTTGATTTGGCCTCTGCAAAAGCACTTTTCACTGCATAAAAGCTAATTACTCTGATGGAAAAGTGGCATTCAAGGTAAAGCTGGTTGGGTGAAGGGAGGACAGCGTGATCATGGTGAAAACACAGGGCTCACACTTGTTCAGTCAGTATGAGTGCATTCTGTGTGTGCTTTTTTCTCTCTCTCTCTCTCTTCTTGTCCATGAACTTTTGTCTTGCCATTTACTGATTTATAGTGCAATAACAGGTTCTTGGACTTCTCTTGTACACTATTCAAGACTTAAAGGAACACTTCAGTGTTTTTAACGTAATCTTTATCCACTGCATCTGTATTCAACTCAAATTATATGGATGAATACAAATTTCAACATATTTCTCTGTATTGACGAATGAAAAGAAAATCTGTTTACATAAAGGAAGTCTAAGCACAGTTGTTCAAAAAGTGAATAAATCTTTATGTGAAGCACTTTCATGAATTCTTCAGTCAAAGCTATTCAGAAATTCAGCTTTAAATGTGTATAATTAATCATTTCAGAGATTACGTTGTTTTTTCTTTCTCTGAGGAGTACATTAGTTTCTACCCGTCAGCTCACAGATAGCACAAAACAACACAAGGTACAGTAAGTAACTTAAATAACTTTTTTTGCTGCGTTGCGCCAGCTACAGTAGGATCCCTGGATTAATCCTGAGCTTGGGATACTTTTCTGTTTGGTTCTCCAAAGAATGGTGAATTAGCTATACCAAAAAGTGTATAAATATATTAGAGCGCCACTTGTAGGATTATAAAGGAACAACAATGCTACAGCCTAAAATGCAAACGCCTATGAATATAGGTCTTCTATACACGTCTTCTATATGATGACTTGCTCCTACACATTTCCATAAATTTCTTTTCATTTTGTGAAGCTGCTTTGAGACAATGGCCATTGTTAAAAGTGCTATATAAATAAAATAAAATTGAATTGAATTGAATTGAATAGAATAGAATAAAAAAAATTTAATAAAAAATAGATTTTGGCCACATTGTGGCGATACAAGAATTGTAATACAAACAAAAATCGCAATACAAAATGTAATCATTTTTACCTCCTTCTCTATTATACTATATATAGATCATCATAAAAAATGCTACAGTAAATCTTTAGGAGATTAATACAAGGGGTGTTCAAGTCAAACCTGAACCTGCGATGAAATTTCTTGTAAACAAAGGTATAAAACTGATTACTAATGACATTTACATTTACCCTGGACGGGATGTCATTCCATTGCAGGGCGCACAAGCAGTTTGGAAGACTTCAAGCACAAGATGGTGATGAGATTCTCGACGACAGGAAAATATTTGAATTGTGCAAACATTTTGAAGAAGGACACACGTTGATGAATGATAGTCCCAGTCTAGGTGGCTCAGGGTCCAGTGCAGAGTTGCTGAACACCTGATCATTTAAAGGCAACAGATGACTTGTCACCAACTTGCAGGAAAGATGCATCTATCTGTGGGATCTGTACACGTAATCATTCACAAACACCACTTGCACATTACAGGAAATTAGATACAGTCCTGACTTCGGTCCGAGTGATTTCTACATGTTTTCGTAAAGGAGTTCCTGGGAGGCCAGTATTTCAAAGGCAGTCCGATCATGACTCTGGTGTGCTGAGAAACTTTTCACTTTGATGGATGGTATCCAAGCGCTTTTAAAAAATAAGTGCATTAACATAGCAGGGGATTTTATGGAGAAATAAAGCTAGTTTTTACTCTCATAACTGTTTTCCATTATTCTGCACAATCAAGTCCAGGTTTGACCGGTTTGAACACCCCTCATATATTTATTTCGCTTTCAGTTAGAGGTTACTGCCCTTAAATCCTGAAAATTGAAATCGTATTGCAAACCCCTTCCCTTTCTCTTATCAAAGTTTACATTTATAATTAAGCTTTAAATGGCCTTTGAACAACTCTCAAAGGTTTCTTTTAGTTCTTTATTAACATGTTGGTCTATTTTTTTTTTATTTGGGTTAACAGTTTCCTTCTCACAATGATGTTCAAACATGTTGTAGTTGGATTCAGGCTGTGCTTCATCTTCATGTGTAAGACTGATACAGCAGCACTTTAATGTCTTAGTCTGTGTAGCTCTCTTCCTTCATCATCTATCCCTTCTTCTCAAACATGATCTTCAACTTTCACATTAATACTGCTATCAATGCTGTCATGCATGTCATATCATGGATCAGTAATTAGCCGAATTGAGTCTCTGCTGTAATCGAGCGGAACTGCTTCAGATAAACTGCATTGCTTTCTAGATCTTTGCGTTTGCATTTATGTTTTTTTTCTTTTTCCGGTTCAAACTTGACCTTTGTCAGTTGCATATACTTGCGTTTGCTGAAATTATTTCCTTTATTATATAGTACATCAACTTGACTGTGATAGCAAAGTCCCCCTGTGACATTAGAATACCAGTCATATAACAAGGACATTAGGATAAAGTTTCCTTAAATCCTTCTGCTATAGTAAAACAGTGCACCTGTATAAACAGCTATAGACACCATATCACAACTCTGGTATGTATTTTCTCTGAAAGGACCTTTGGGTTTTAGCAGCAGGATAGCAAATCCGTTCTTGCTTTGGTAATATTGGAGTGAAATATGGTATTTTAGGCAATGGCTTGTGTCCGGCGCGATGCCCAGATGAGTCCGGTGAGACTGGCTCGGGCCAGGCAGACCATGTCATTCTGGGCATGGTCATGTGGCCAGCCGAGCCAAGATATTCCCATGGTTCACTATTGCCTGCTTACCAAACAATGCCAAAGCAGCACAGGCCAAGCTTAATACAGAATGTGTATAAGTGCAAGCAGCTGTAGGGAAGCTGGCAGTGAGGTGAGGTCCTGCCTCATGTGAAGGGATCACTGAATAACTCCAGGAACAGTCAGAGAGAGAAAGAGCGAGAGGAAGGAAAAGTTAGAAAACACAGAGGATCTGGGCCTGGCTGTGCTGGCAGGTTAAATATCTCCAGGCTAGGAGTGCAGTGAGGGCATGTGGCCTGTGGTGAAAAAAGAGAAGCCTAGCTCACATGTGGCTTTCACATCACTGCTCTTTAACTCGCTCCCGCTCTCTCGTGACCATTATCTGCTTGGTATTTGAACCTCCTGCCACCTGCACTGGCATGCTGATTTGCTTCCAGGCTCCTGTGTGGCTGGGCAGTATCTTTAGTCTGCATTTTCATTATTTCATTTTATTTATTTTTTGCCCCTTGCTTGTTCCATGCTGTTAGGATGTGTGAGTGTTGAATGGCCGCCCCTTTGCAAACACAAAGACTGCAAAAAAAAAAAAAAAAAAAATCACCCTCTGTGTAAGGTTCTCCACTGTTTGGCCACAATATCCCCTTCCCTTGTGTAGCCTACTGTACTCGAGCAAGAACACCACATGAAAGGATCCACCTCTACCTCTTGTAATTACTAGTATAATGACGAATGTAAATACCAATTAACACAGGCAACCATTCTAAGGTAATCTGGAACGCTCTCATTGTGAAATGAGATGTAGGTTATGAAGTACCAGGCCAAAGTGGAGCATCCTGTAGAAGTAGCTTATTAAATAATGCCCAGCTAATTGCTTTGTCTTCCTTTTGTCCTGCTGTTGTACATGGTATTAAGCATGTTTCATATATCTTAGAATAATGAGGAAGACAAGCCTGGCACCTGCACACTGTAATTAAACATATAAATTCTCTCCTTGCAGAATTATTTGTGGTCACGAACTGATTTATACAGCTTACTAAATTGCAATGTTGAGCTTATTTTCCTTCCCTGAAAGAGCTGAAGAAAGGAACCCCATTCATCAGGCACCTTAGCCAGAATAAGCTCCTCTAAAAATTGACTATATATAAGGAGTACATGTTTTTTTCCCCCCCGTTTCTTTCTTTTCCAAGCCATGCTACACCACCCTGACATTTGTCCTTGGGGAAAGCAGGGGAATATTTATCTCTCAAACATAAATTAGATTAACGTTCCACTAATTGTACCGGTCTCTCTGGTAATCCCTCAATGATTATTTCACATCAAATTGAAGGTATACAGTAGAAGAGGACTACTGCTGCATGACGAGGGTCGTTCCTGACATGCCGACCTCGTGGATGAAGAAGAGTTTGGATTTTGGCCGTCTTCTGTATCACTGTCGAGTGACAAATAATTCATGATTATATCACTTGGTATCACTCAAATAAATAATTCAGCAGGTTTTCAGACCAATCACAACAGGTTGCATGTGTGAGTGCAACAGACAAGTTTTTCCTCACATTTTTTCTCTCTGCGAAAAAAATGGTATACTGAAGGTTCACTCATAATTAACAAAGAGTTGATTAGGTGGTCAGCAGATATTTCCTCTCTGTTTCAGTAACCTCCGATAGCTGCTAACAGTCCTTCTAGAGATCATATACTTTGTGTCCTGGGTTCCGCTAGCCGTGTCTGAGCTTTCTGAGATTCCAGGTGTCTTGCAAAAGCTAGTGAGTGGCTCTTTAAGTTCTCAGGTTAAGACATGCTGAAGCGGACTGAGGGTTTATCTTTTTACCACCCACCACAATGCTCAGCCCCTGACAATGATTAGCTTTCCTTTGAAGTTCAAAGTACTTCAAGGATGGACCACGTCTCATCTCGTGTGACGAGTTGGAAAAACCCTTCACAGGGTGGAATTATGATGTGTTCAAGGCATTGCTGAGCTTGATCATGTTTCTCTTACGCATGTTTCTCAACCACAATTATTGTTAACTCATTTTCTTCAAAAGTGAAATGGGGGAAAAATTCCAATTTAATATTGTCCAATGCAATATCTCAGCTGCTTATTTTAGCAAAACTATGTAGTTTGTTATATTTATATTTTCATTTAATTACTTTTTTCCCGTATCTACATTCACAGTTTTACACATGGGCTATTTGCTATATTCTAGCTGCTTTTAATACTTGCAGACAGTTTAATACTTGTACAGTCTTGTATATCTATATATTGTACTTTTTATTTTTCTATGTACTTTTTAATTCCTTTCTATGCACCCTGTGCAAATACTGTATTAAGCATAACTGAATAAATGAATTATTACTGAAAAAGCATAATCAACTGATGTAAAAAAAAAAAATCTTTCATAATTTTAAACAAATCGGTAAACTGTTTAATAGCTTACAAAAAAGATTTGCTTGTAACTCTTTAATTCTGTCATTTGCTTTTAAAATAGTTGCTCACACCATCATTTACAAGCATCATTTGCAAATAAACGATAGGCCTTGAACAAACCTAGTCACACACACACAGTATGGATGGAGGGCTTCTGAATAAAATCTCAATGATTTTTTTTTCTTCTTTTTTTTCGTTTTATGTTATTGTAGCAGATTCAGTGGTTGTCAAATATTATCATCAAATATGAAATCATTGTCGTTGACATGAAATGAAGTGTGTAGAAGCCTGAAGTTTATACTTCTATTACAAATGTAATTGATTATTATAGAACATAGCAATTTCAATAAGGCAAGGGTGTCTAGACTTGTATGCAGACGGACTGTTTTTACATTTCTAAAAAAAAAAATAAATAAATAAAATTAATTGATAATAGAATAGTTGCTGTTTTCAAGACTCCACTTCTCTTTATTTTGAAACTGTTACTAGTCTAAATTAGGACTGTCAGTCACACAGTGCTCTGTCCAGCTATATGGTGTGTTTTGAGGAGTATTTGAATTTAGAAAAATATAACAAAATATATTGTGTCTGAAATGTCAGCTACTCATTGCTAATTTCCTGTTTACATATCTCTTATATAGAAGCAATATTACACTGACAGTCATACTGTTGTAGTGAATATCAGCACTGCTGATTTGACCTGAGGCCTTGCTCGAATAATCACAACCATGTTAATATTTATGTACCACATTAGCAGTTTTTGTACTTAGATATTTCTTAATTATAGATGTAAGAACATCACTGGCCAAACCTTGATTATTTATGTTTTGCAGAATCCAGCCTCAGTGAGTTGCTACTTGTTTTTCCACATTATCACACATGTACAGTACAGTAATATATCTGTGCAGAATGCTTTTAAATATATTTGAAAAGCTGTATTATTGCAGAAAGCTGTATTTGTGCTTTTAGAGACTCTACTTTTTCAGAAGAAAGAATTTGTGGTTGTTTGTCACCGGTATAGACACACATATATAATTATGGCCGTTTCTGCCTGATTACACACGGTAAGCACGAAAGTGTACATAAATACATGCACATTTTATTTTCTTGCTTATTTTCCTAAGACAGTCTGTCTTATGTTTGTTGAAGTGCTTCTTGGAGTGTTTGTAGACTTCCATGCAAAGTGAATTTGCAGTTTTGTTCTCAGTTCCGGAAAAACATGTTGGTTATCTTGACCACGATAATGATAATTACACTACAGATGCAGCACATAGAGATTAATTCCGTAAAATACTAAGTGTTCTGTTAGGAATATGAGGGACGCTACTATTTTTTTTTTATGTATATTTGAATGTGAGCCCTGAAAGTGGACACTGTCCAAAAACACAACAGAATGTTACTGTACACACAGTATGACGCACTCCATCATGCCAGTGTCTGTGCAATACCAACTGTTGTAAAGAATTGCAGAGGGTTGTATGTGGTTGCCAGATCCTGCATTATTATTGTTATCACCCAAATCTCCCCAAACGGTAAAATCAAGCGGCTTTCACAATTTGCTAAAGCGGCCTGCTTACACAACAGGTGCTGTCCTTCGACTAGTTTACTTTCTGTATCTAGTGTATATTATGTCAGCTGAAATATTGATGAAATCTCGGTGAAGCAGGGGACTCTCTCGCTTTGTGAGTTTAACTATTCTTCGGCAACTCTTGACTAGGGTCATATTTTCTTTTCTATAGTATAGTTATCTCTTTCTTTTGGTGTCTCAAAATAATCTTTTTGCACAGAGTTGACTCAGTAATTCTTGCTCCTGTGAGGGGGAAAAAAGGGAGCTTTGAAAATACATCATCAAGAAGTTGAAGTTGAGGTAAATGCCGGAGATCTTTGTGAGCACAGGCAATCTTTAGGACTGAAGAGGAGAATAATGCAGAGTTGATGATTTTCAGTGTGGTCTTGCCATCATCACGTCAGGAATAGCGCTGTTGGGCTTTTGCAACTTTGAGTAAGAAAAATATGGATTGTGTGTAGGAAAAAAAGAAAAAAGAAAAAAAAAATCTGCCCCACCAACAGAAACAGCAGACAAGCCACATGATAAGTGGAAGTAACTGTCAACAAGGCCTGTATAGGCTCCTGTTTCCTCACTCAAGGCATGAGTTTATACCATGCAATACACTGGCATGTGTATGTGTGTACATGTCAGGGTGTGTGCATGTATGTCATGGCTAATACAGGCCTGGCTGATGATGGTATTGCTTCCTCTGTCTGACTTTCGCTGCAGGGTAATTACACCGAAATGGAATGTTTCTGCATTAATTGCAGAGTTTTGTTACTACCATGTCAGAGATGGAGTCGCTCACCTGATGATGCCAGATAAACTCCACCCCACTTCTCTGTATTTTATTTCTTTCCCCTTCTTTCGCCCTCTTCTTATGATTTTGATGGCATTCTTTTTGTTTTATGTTGTTTAATTCTTTCTATTTTCCTGTTTTAGTATTTTGCCAAGTCCTGCTGCTTTTATTGCATTCCTGACACTTTTGTTAATAAATCATTGCAAAGTTAATGAAAATAGCATTCAGGCATATCCAAAATGATTGTGTCTTTTGTCATGCTAATAAATTGAAAGCTGTTGGTCCAATGGGTGAATGCCTGCGCATTACGGACAAGTTTTTTGATATGTGTCTGCCGAACCTCTCATATTCTTTTCTTCTCCTCTTGTTCTCCGTGTTGTTCAGAACAAATCTATAATTTGCTTTTTATTAAAAATATGCCATGTATTTATTTACTTTCTGATTACAGGACTGTTGTTCACGGGATGTATGTTTTTTGCTGTTTTCATCAGGGAAGAAAAAATATTTGAAATCGTTAATTCATTAATTACATTTCAATTGATGTAATTAAAATTTACTTCTAACACAAACACTGCTATTAGCTGCCAGTTTTTTAGCTTGTAGGAAAAAAAAATAAGTTAATGATTTTTTTAAACACATTGTTTCCAAGACTGGTATTAGCAGACTTTTTTAGAAAGCTATTTTTAAAAACCGAGGAAACACCAATAACTTCAAACCCAGGTACACCCTCGCCCTGATACATTTGTGCCAGCACTGGACACACACTAACATGCAGCTCCTGTACTATGCAAGTATTGTTGCTGTGCTGCCATAGATGTAGTTGTCAGTAAATGTATGGTGGTCTCTTACATTTTACCTATATGATGGACATAACTAATAAAAGTGTCATATATATATATACTTTTTTTTACAATATGTTCTTTATTCCAGATTCTAGATTCTGGATGTTGTTTTGCATTAGTTTACTTCAAATGCTGACCTTTAGATTGGTGAGTGCGAGTTTGCAAACTCCAAAGTCTCAGTCATGCGTTTTTTGTGCGTTTCATTTTCATAAGCACGTTCTTATTTCTTTGTCACAGCCTCAGCTGGTACCAGGCAGTCTTATCTTTCTCCGTGTTGTGCAGATACCGAGCGGTGGCAGCCTCTCTGTGGATGTTTTACAAATCTGAATGTGAAAAAAAAAAAAAAGAATGGAATATTTGATAGCCGTCTATAATGGCTCTGAAATCTCTGTCATTATCTACTATCAGATGTGGCTTTTAAAAGCATCGGGAGTTGCGAGCGTTTTACATGAATTTCAACTTGGACCGGTTATTGAGAGCAGAATACATTTAGCAGGTCAGTCTAGCAGGTTCCACCGTGCTCACTTCGCCCTCACAACTACCGTGGCATTGCAGCGCCGAGCAAAAATAAAAACCACACCTGTCACACGGTCACTCGTGGCCAGGGTATCACGAATGCATGTGGAATATCTAAGACTCTGAACCTCATTTGGAAAAAAAAAGAGTTGCTTGTAAGAGCTGTGAAAAAGCTGAGACTTGGGTTTGTTGTGTTTGTATAATGACTCATCGAGGCAGAAGCCATAAAAAGTATGAAACGTCTATCAAGCGGAGCCAGATGGTTTATATTTAAAATGACTGATGGTTTTAATCTAGTTTCTGCTCATGTCTGAAAACGAGCTGTTTGTTGATTCTTGCCTCTAATTCATCTGATGGCTGATGGGGTATGGCTATTTGGACAATCTGCAAGTTTGCGTGTGCGTGTTGTCGGGCTTCAATATGTCTTCATGTGGAGAAAGGACTGCACTGGAAGTACGGGTCATCTGCATCCGATTCGATTAGCCGACTTAATGTTTTATTAGGGAGGCGAGAGAGGGATAATTAAAGAGGCCTTATGGGGGCCTGAGGGGACATCTGTTTGCCTGCGAGCCTTAGGGTCAGACGCCGAGACTCTGGGCCGAGGCTGAAGGCAGCGTGAGAGCGGATTTCCTCTCTGCACCATGCTGAACCAGAAAACAGCAGGCTCCGCTCACACACCGACACACAGCAAATTAAACGACTATCTCAACTTCATTAGCGGAATAATAATGGGCTCAGCCTGAGCGCTGCTTTATTGCCCATCCACAAACGCATTCTCGACCAACATGTATCCTCATAAGAGCTCGCCAGCAAGAAAATATTTTTTCTTGCCATTCCGTATAAACATAACGAACGAAACAATAGTGCATGGTGTTCACGTATATCCAAAAAAAGTACCCTGCTTCCCCGGGCAAGTTTTCCTGCGTGCACCTTGGATCACACACGGAGATGTGATGCCAAGTTTTGTGCCTGTGTAACGGGCAAGGCGTGACCCGTGGGGTGTGTGGGTTACCCAGATCAGGCTGCGCTTTAGTCTATGGGTCAGTTCTTCCCACAAAATCGCACCTCCATAGTCTAAGCCCACAGCCTAAAATAACTTTAAAGCCTATGCGCCTTGTGGGAAATGTCTCTGAACCGAAGACTAGTCCTATTAAAAATCGCCTAAAACTGAGCGTGAGGATGAAAAGGAATGAACTATGGGGTTGTGTTATTGATGTGTGTGTGTGTGGAAAATGAACAGATTTCTGCAGTAGAAGAAGCCCCACTCACCTATTGATTCGAAAAAAGGAACATGTAGAAATAGACTCAGTAAATCTGGAACTACTTAACAGGTTAACAGCAACCATCTTTTTTACGCAAAGTTGTCCAATATTGCAGCATTGATGTTGGGAAGAGGAGCAGTAAACCAAACAGAGGCTATGGGCTGCATCTGTCTGTGCCGTACTGCCTGAATTATAGTGTTTGTCCAGATCAATACACAAAGGCAATAGTCCTTATTATTATCTCATAATAAATGGTAATCGTCGCACCGCATGTATTTATAATTTTCTGAGGAAACGGTGGACAATATCGTTTGAGGAATGATATGTTGCGCAGATGTAACATATTATTGTTCTGCTATGCTACGATAGTTACTAGCGTAGTTTGTTGCTGCCTAGCTGCCGTGTGTCATTGTAGAAACAGAGAGGCAGAGAGGCGAGGGTTAGGGAGCACTGCGCCAGAAGTGTGAGCGTGTGTGTCACACACCTCAGCATGCTAAACAACCTCTCACAGCTTTCTACTCTCCCAAGTGCATACTAGGTGCACTAGCGACATTATCATAACAAAAAGAATGAGTGGGCTTTGTTCCGCTTTCATTCTTCTATACGCTATGAAGTGTGGACACCTAACCTACTGCCCAGTACAATATTAGCATTAGCATCTTAAGCTTCTCCCCGTCTCTCTCTCTCTCTGTCTCTCTCCCTTGCTCTCAAAAGCTGCGCTGTATATTAATTCTAGTCTTCAAAGTGTCAAGGCTTGACACCTTGGCAGAGAGCATCTGCATTCTGCAAGGAGAAAAAGAATGACACTAACCAAAAAGTCTGTTCAGCTGTTCCTCCGAGACAGGAAGTATAAGGAGATATTAAGAAAATAAAAACTGAGAAAGTGTGTCTCAATATGAATGCAGCACAAACAATCATCAAGCAGACCTTGATGCACATTGTTATTTTACCAGGAAACTCCTGTCCAATGGTTGTTCATTTCTGGAGCCTGTTCTCATCTGTTCCATTCTCTGTGCCCGGAAAGCAGGAGCACTGCATTTAAGGGACAGATGGAGGGGTGGAGCGAGGACGAATGTGCCGAGGACGAGTGGAGTGCTAGAGGTTGGATTGATGGACCCTCAGTCTGTACCGAGAGACTGTGTAGGAGGAAGAGGAGCGTGGAGGCTACACGTTGATTGACAAGCCGCTGTGACAATCAATACCGAGGGCAGTGCACGAAGAGCGCGCGAAGGTTTCCCAGCCAGGTGGAATCCGCCGTCCAGTGATCAAACAGCACTCAGAAAAGACAAGAATCGAGACGGTGTAACAATTATTCTTGTGGCAGAATCGGGTGAAGAAAGGATATCTCTCCTGTTGAGGAGGGAAGGGAGAAGGTGATGAGAAATATGATTGTAATTAATGAGTCGCCAGAATGGGGAGTCCCAGATGGAAAGGCTTAGTCGCTCGGCATGATCGTGCATCCGTGGCTTAGCTGTAAGATATACCTGGCCACACGCTCGACTCTCTGAAGTGGCTAGTTAGCATAACGCATCTCCTGTTGTTTGTGTTCTCGGGGAGCAGGCCTGCTCCGCCGGAGCTCACCAGAGACTTGTTTTGTAAGATTAATGAAGGTCACCGATATCCTCAGAAGTATTCTGATAATTAAGGCTTTGTTTATCAAAAACAAGTTATATTAAGAGCAAAAAAGATTCATGGTAATTATTCATAATCTTAACAATTCAAGTGTAGCCACCTCATTTGTGCATTTAATTCTTCTTGTTAATGTTTTGCATAAATCTGCATAATTACTTGAGATGCCTGTTGTAATTTTGACAGCTACTCGGCTCCTGTGCACTAAAGTATGGCGAACGCTTCATGCGCTGCATACTTATAAACGGATGTATGGTCCTGGCATAATGCTGCTCGGGCCGCTTTTTCTTCGTCTTTTCCCCTGATGTGGCTGTTTATAGCAAATGTGAGAAATGAATGGTTTGGGCCACGGTGGGAGAAACAGAACAGAATGATTAGGTTTTATGACTGAGGCGTTGCTGCAATCACGCCGACAAAAACAACAAATGATGGCATAATTCTATAAATCCCCACCACAAATGGCCAGTTTCTCTACTGCAGTGTGCCCAGATCTGTCAGTGAAGAGAAAAGGCTACTGCGCTTTCTAATCACACACTAATTTCTGCCAAAATAATGGACATGTAAATGAAGGCAGAATGGTAATGCAAGTCTAGAGTTTACATAATCTTGTAATGACCTCTTGTATTACACTGTCTGTGATATTGCCTTTAATTTGTTAGCTGCTGATCTTAAAAAGGAGGGGGGAAAAAAAATCAAGAACAGCAGCTTACGAAATTAAATTTGGAGTGAGGCTGGGCCTATTAGCACTCTGACATGAGTGATATAATTTCCCACTCTTTTTGTATGCACCCACACACACACATAGTGTTCGGCCAGCTGTTTAGTATTCATCAAACCACAGAAATAATGCTCTCATCACTGGCCTGGACCTTGATGATACTTTTAAACACATGCACACTGTGAGTTCACAAGTTACCTCCGTTAGAATTCATCTCCACTACCTGAGCCGCTTCAGTGGCAGAATGCAGAATACCGCGCACGTCCTCTCGGGAATAACGATTGATGATTACTTCCTTATGAGCTGCATCGCTGTCCAGTGTCCATGCATTACTTCTCTCAGATAGTTTTAGACAGGTCATGCTTAACAAGTCCTGCAGGCTTAGGAATGCTTGCGTTTTACATGATTGCAAACATGGCAGTGGTGTGCTACGCATCACACACTTCATACCAAATCTCCTTCCTTGGCCTTGGTCTTACCTTCACCCCTGCCTGTCTAGCACTTCTATTGTGCCAGTGTTCGATGTGCGCTGATGTGCATAAGGCTCCTTCACGGCACCCTGAGCCAAGCACAGATCTGTGGAGGCCTATGCAATACAGGAGGACCATGTGGCATCTCATGTTAATTGAAAGTTGTCTAATGAAGTAAACTTGCGAGGGGGGGGGGAGGGGTTTGTGCTGAGAGACAAAGAGAGGGCAAGGAAAAAAAATCTTAACTTTCTTTAATTATGTTTACCCAACAGGCCTTGCCTTCTAATTTAAATAGCATAAACATCTGGACTGGCGCAGCATTAGAATCGTGGCAGTAGTCAAGCAAATCTTGTGGAAAATAATGAAATTAGATCCCTGGTGTTGTGACAGAGGAAGGGCAGGATACATCAGCTCCATGTTAATAAAATTTCCATGAATGACTGAATACAATTAAGAAATTGTCAGTTGTGGCTGTGAACTTTTGTAACTCGTAGATGTTTGCATCATCTGATTATGGTGGCAATTTGGAATTGTTTATTAGTGCCTGTATTGGGGTATTAATTATGACCTCTCTTATTGGCTATTAAAGCTGCCCCAGGAGCATGGCGAGAGGGATGAGCTAAGTGCTGCGCTGCATGACTCCGCTGGGATCGTAGCTTTTATACTCTCACTTATTCGCTTATTCTTGGTTGTGCTGCAAAGACCTACGCTCACAGAATATCTCGCGGAGCATTATTATTCATAAAAAATCATGACGGCACAATTATCAAGTTCAACAGTTCTGTAGTAAATTTACATTCTTAAGTGGATAAGCCTAGACAGCCTATACAGTGGTTTATTAGGGAAATATACAGTACTGACTTGATTTTTTTTTTTTATTGGAAAATTTTGTTTTTTTTTTAGACTGTAGCAGAAAATGTATTATATTTCTTTAAAAATGATTCTATGAAATTATAATACAGTATGCACTTAAGTACAATATCTGAGAGCAAGAAATAGGATAGAATAATGACATTTTTCAGCAGTTGATTATTTTTCTAGCACTGCATATTAACAAGAGGTTTCTTCCATTTACACCAATTTGACAACAATTATAATTATTAATTAAGACCAGGACACTGTTCTTTTTGTCCATTTTTTAGTTACACTGAAGGTTGTTAAATGTCCGCAAAGCAAGTTAGGTCCTATTGTGACTTACCGTAAGTTATGGCATGTAGAAATAGTAAACCCCTCACCTACCTCGCTTTTTTTGCTCTCTCTTCTAGAAGATTTCTAGAAGAATTTCTAGAGAATTTCTTCTGGCTTCATCACTCCATAGTGCTGTGCTATATGATATTGATACCATTGTAAAATGTATCACAATACCCTTTCCCAAAACATTATGGAAGTTCATAGAATCAAGTGCTAGTATTAGGTATTAGAGTATTAGGTAGCTGACTGAATAGTCCTAACTGAATTATTTATTTTCCCTTATTTTAGACTATAAATTGAATAAATTATATATATTAATAGATCTACAATGAGAAGATTAACTATACATAACCATAGGTGAATACTATCATACTTCTAGTTAAAAGTTTGGACATGTCTTCGAATTCCATAGTCTTTCCTGATTTTTCCTGCTACTTATTCTCTGTAAAGCCTTCATAACGGCTCCAATCTGAGGTGCTGTGTGTAATCTTGCTTTATTGGGATGCTCTTCATGAGGGCGATTTCATCGCTGCGTCATCGGGATTCCTCTCGCAATTTGGAGTCATTCTCTCGTGAGAGTATAATACGGAACCAAAACACCAAACCTATGTATATTTGTGTCAAAGATGTATAGGACTCATTTTGTCGGACTTCCGAATGAATCCGACATATGAACGAATCCGACTTACAAACACGCTCCCGGAGTGGAACTCATTCGTAAGTCACCTGGTGACATTACCCAAAATTTCACCTTGGTGTGCAGAATGGATTTACATTGTTTTTAATGATTTAAAAAGTAATGCTATAAAAATGGAACTGTGTGAAGCCGTACAGTACAGTATATATTCACATAATTATGAATAAACTGTGGTTTATTTAGTAGTATTTTATCATGTGACAGATTTTACTAATTGCATTGCTGTACAAACTTGGAGACGCAATTTTTTCTTCCGGGGGAGACCTGAGGTGTTGTTCACCTCAGCTTCTCTTTCACCATCTTGAAAGCTGGGTGAGAGGTCTTCCCAGTAAGTAGCCTGCCTAGTTCACAAACTAGAATCAGGGTGCCAACAAGGTTAATTTACCCATCGGATAAATTAACCTTGCATAATAAAAGATTATAAATGAGTGATAGAAAAGCAATTGCACATGCCCGCAGCAAGATGCCACCCATGTTGCCCGTATCTAAATCCACCTTTGGTTACATGTTGTTGGTATCAGACTTATACCAGTCCTGGGTTTTGGATTGCTGCCATCTCTAGTGCTATTTTTCTTTCTAGTCTTTTTAAATGGACATTCATACACAGATGCTTTGCATATTGAAATGTGAACGTCTTACCTCCGTGTTTGTCCTCAGTCGACTTCACTATTTATCTTATCAGCGGAGCATGAGGGGAAGTGAGTATTTGTGGAAATGATTCGTCAGTTTAGGAAGTAATAATAGATTTCGGCTGAGAGTTGTACAAACAAGACCTTCAGCAGGCAGACAGAGAGAGAGAGAGAGAGAGAGAATGAGTGAGAAAGTGTGTGTGTGTGTGTGTGTGTGTGTGTGTGTGTGTGTGTGTGCGTGTGTGTGCGTGTGTGTGCGTGTGTGTGTGTGTGTGTGTGTGTGTGTGTGTGTGTGTGTGTGTGTGTGTGTGTGTGTGTGTGCGTGTGTGTGTGTGTGTGTGTGTGTGTGTGTGTGATGAGAGAGATAACTTTTAGTGCATTGTAATATATTCCACATCATGTGCTTTTCAGATAGAGGGTTATAATCAGAGATCCAGTCTCAACTGAAGATTTGGTGTGCATTTGTTATTTACACTTTGGGATGCTGATTAGATAATAGGACTGGGAAGAAAAAGCAGATGATGCCACTTCCTGTATGAACTTGGTAAATTAGATTATGACTTATCGTTATCATAAACTGAATAAAAGGATTAAAATAGTAGATTATGAGTGCATGTGTTAGTAAGACTGCTAGGATATTAGCTGTATAACATGCTAACGGCATGTGACAGTTTGCATTATAAATATAAGGTAGTAATAGTGACAGTGATGCTATGTATTTTTATTTGGTCTCTACTCCCTTTTTAGTTGTTCTTAAATAAATAAGCAGACCGTTCAATGCTCAATGTTGTTGTTCTATGTAAAGTCAGTGGTATGTATGTTGTTTGCGCTGAAATATAGGTAAGGAAATTCTTACACATTCACAATTTCTTATATAATTTTCTATCTTATATACTTTACTTCTATAATAATTATAATTTATACATTCTTATATAATTATTCTTATACATTCTTATACTGAATATTCTTATACTCAAAATTGTGAAAGCTGGTTACATGCTTTTTGAAATTGTAATAATTTTTTGAAGTGTTTTAAAATGTTTATGCATAACATTGTACATTGTAGCAGTAAGGTGGGAGGTAAATTCTTTGTTTAGGATTTTTTTTTCTTGTACAAATAAATCTGCTATGAACTATTCTATCATTTGGGCATTTATGATACTAATCATTTTATTTATCCAACAAATATTTAAGAAAAAATCTAGTTTTAACATGGTGGCTTGTAGCCAGTTTAATGGTTTTAATGGATTTAATGAAAGAAATTATCGACTCATTTTTTATTTTGGAGGATGCCTATGCTATATGTAATATACACTCATAAATTGTACTACATACATAGTAAATTGTACTATACAGTATGTGCTGCCTATCATTTTAAATTATATTAACTGGAGTTCCCCTTGCTAGAGAGAGAGAGAGAGAGAGAGAGAGTCATCCATACTGTCATATCAGTAAACCATCATACCCCTAGTACCAAGTAACATTTTTTTTTCTTTTCACTCCCACTCGTCCCCTTTCCTTCCCTCACTACAAGTCAAATTTTCAGAAACGCACACAGTAGTATGTGGGAGTAGAAGCAATGAAGAACTGTACTACAAAAATGCAAGGGGCTCATCCTAAGCAGACTCAGAGGTGGAAATAATTGCTTCCATGCATGTTGCCAGATCCAGGGTTAAGTTGTCTTCAGTGCTCAGCTTGTCAATGAAGCCTTTATCTTCCAGCCGCTTTTGTCTTGGCCCATAGAGCCTACTGTATTTTATGCTGACTTGAAATGTCTTTTGTGTTCAGTTTGTGTTTATGGCACCGACACAGAGTCTGTTATTCTTTGCCAGGAAAAATGAATTTTTTTCCCCAGCTCTCCTGTAAGCTCTCCCTCTTGACCCTTTCACCTCTCCAGTAATTTTAAAGCCCAATAAAAGTCATTCAAATTGTGGATGCTACTCCACTTGTCATTCTGCTTAAAAGGATCAGTCCCTTCCCGTGTTATGGGTGATAAGAGGTGTAACCGCATGTTTTTATACACATCATACTAAAGTAGTCCAGACAAATGTTGAATATCTTACCGGTCGCTCTGAGGTTATTGTTATTTAAGCACTACCGCTTGATTCCAGACACATTCACACTCATTCATGTGCAACCTAACCAGCTTTTAATGCTGAATTTATTATTAAGTTATTGTTTAACTGTTGGTTAGTAATTTACGGTAGTGCTCAGCATGCACATTTCATGCAAACCTCTATAATCCCTTGCATCTTACATTTACCTTAACTATTAGCTATGTGATTTCAAACGTTAAAAAAAAAACTATTTTCTCCAGAGAAAAAAACATTGTTAACGCACATAAAATAAGCATCTAGATTAGTATAAAGTGCTACAAGGGGTTATAGCAATGAAGACGATTAATGTCCTATGGTACTAATATATGTAGTCTTTTTAGCATATTTGTAGGCTTGCCAAGCAAATTAACTATGTGATTACATACAGGACTAATTAACACGTATGTTGCAGGTTGGCAGCAAATCATTGCAGGCCTTAGTAGTGTGTGAACCTGCTGTACTAATGCTATCCGCTGTGTCAGTGCAACATCCGATCGATAGCGACAAAAATTATTTTATCTGAATTTCAGATCTCAATCAAATAACCAGTGATTTGTTTTCCAATAGCATGAATGTAGAGCAATCGCCTATTAATTTAACTCTATGAACGTATAGATTATGAAATAAATAATAAGTGATATTCTTGAAATTCACTGTACACATTGGCATTTTTGAGCAAAGATAAAAAGGTTAAATTAAATACTTATTGTTTAAGTTTTTCTCACGAATGATCTAATATAAACCAGAAAAGCATTTAATGTTATTTTAATGTTTTAAATATTTCTCGCAATGAATGAATATTCTATAACCTTATTGTCAATTTTGGCAGCTTATTGTGATGTAGTTTTGGTCCTATTAAAAAAAAAACATTTGTTTTAGTCACATTTTAGTCTTTTCAAAATTGTTAGTTTTAGTCTATTTTTAGTCAACAAAAATCTGGTTTTAGTCATGCATACTAATGTTCATAAACAATAATGTAAAATTTATTTTTGCGTTTAGTAATACTGTAATAATTAAATAACATATTGTTAGGCCATTTTTTTATATTTCAATTTCAAATATTTTTAAGTGACAATGCATAAGTCACTAAAATGCCTTTGATTAATAAATAGTGTTGCAGTGAGTACAAACAATGTAGTTTCACTATGACTGTGGGTATTTCATTTATAACTAGTTCAGGTGTCACAAGAACAACAAGAGGATACAATGCTGTCGGAGGGTGGTGAATCGAGAGGGTAGTCTTTATTCTTCGACAAAAAAAAAAAAAAAAAAAAAAAAAATATATATATATATATATATATATATATATATATATATATATATATTTTACGTTGTATTTAGTTTTTGGCTCGACTTTTTCGTTGTCAAAATGAACACTGTACTTACATTTTCCAAAATGTTATGTTTTTAACTAAAGCAAAACTATGGACAAAAGACTTATATAACCTTTGCTTGTTACCTTAATACAATGAATGCTGATTAACATTATTATTGCATTCTCTTTTCACATGCTCAGAATGCAGGAAAATTTCTGAAATGTCCCATCACAGCTGCTGCCTCTGTTCTTCTTCAATTTTTTTTTTTCCACGGATGAAATGATTACTTATTCTGAAACTCTTCACAAAGAACTCACTGGACCTTGGCACACATTTAATACATTTAAAGCATTGACAATTTTTAAGTGTGTAATGTGAATGTCAAAGCAGGATCAGTGCTGCTCACTCACCAGACACACTCGACTGGACTGATCCGACTATGAGAGAGAGAGAAAGGGGGGTGGAATAGGAATGAATGGATGAGTGAGAGAAAGAAAGAGGAGAGAGAGAGAGAGAGAGAGAGAGAGAGAGAGAGAGAGAGAGAGGATTTGGCTAGGAGTCCAGAAGAAATCACAAATAATGTGTCCTGGGAAGGAGAGGGCTTTTGAGAAAGTGGCAGTGCCATGAAAGCGCTGACCTCGCTCACTAAGGTTCATGTCTCTGTGTGCAGAACCAGATGGGTAATAGCACAATGCTGAAATCATGCTGCACATATTATGGGCTCTGTGATTGCCAACCTGATTACCTGCCATATGCTTGCTGAAGGATTCAACAGAAAATGGAATAGTATGCAAAGCCCCTTTTAAAGCAACGTTTTTATAGAGGAGTCATTATGCCAACATGGAAGCTTGCACAAATGAAAGCAAACGTCGCGGGGAAGGAAAATAATGAAGTCGTAAAAGTCAGGGCTCATGGTGCACGGATTCCGCCAGGGCCTCACCACTGCCCCTTTGGCTCGGTGCCTGGATGTGTGCGTGGGACTGTGAGTCGGCCATGCCACTGGGCTTGGATAAGATGAGCCTGCTTTTTGAATGACTTCTACTTAGGAATTATTTTTACTGAGGACATTTTCAAATGGAAACTCTTGCATTGAAACTCACAAATCACTCTCCTTTAAGATCATGGGTATTATATATATACTGTATATATATATATATATATATATATATATATATATATATATATATATATATATATATATATATACAGTACACTGTACATACGTAAGATTCATGAGCCCAGAAAGTCTTTTATTCCATGCCACTTGGGAACCACTGGCTAGGTAATGTTTTAACCACATCTTAAATTGAGACCGTAATCATGGTTGCACACCTTACATTTCATGTCTGAATAAGATTTTGACATGCTTGATATTGTCCCAGCTCAGTGTTCACATGTCTCCTTGTGCCCTGTGGCTCTAAACGTACACATAGACGAGCTGGGTGGGAACCTTCTCCGTACCAGGAGATTTGCCCGACTTTCATTGCTTCATGTCATCTATTAAAAGAGTCTTTTTTGCATAATCTTTAAGTACCTTTATGGCCTACTTAGCATAACATGATTCCTCTGCTGGTAAGATGGTATTTAGGTCAGCTTCTTTCTAATTCTCTTTCATTGGGAATCTCCTCCGACGTCCTGCACGTTATCCAGCGACATCATTAATTCTAATGTAGGTCACTCGAGATTTTATGAAGTAGGGTGGTATTTACATTTTTAATTAACACATACCAGCTAGGTGCAGATTAGAATAGGTCTTAAGCCGTGTTAGGCATTCCTGCTGTATTTCTCAGAGTTTCTTATAACGGATAGGTGAGTCGCAGAATAACGCTTGACTGGATTTTTTTTTTTTTCTGGTGTAACATTGTTCATAAATGAGATAAAAATAAATAGCTGTTACTTTTTCTATAACATTATTTTCCTCAGGATAGTCTTTCACATTTTATTATTTCCTGTTAGACCGTGGGTGTATACATATATACACGCTAGTTAAACATCATCATAATGATTGATTCTTGGACATAAATGTAAACAATGTAAACCAGAGATGTTCACTTTGTTTGCATACAACCAGAACCAACAAACATAAATAAAAATGAATCAAGTCCATAAACTACAATGTCACATTTTGTATCACAATAGTGAATAGTGCTTGGAGTGATGTGGATTTTTCAGTAACAGTTAACCATTATACCTGTGTATATTGTGTACTACGCATATTGCTGCCTACTACTGGAAGTCAGCAGGAGAACCACGGAGAAGTGTCACCTGAGAGGGACTGTCAGTAGCCAGAGAGAAATAATGAATAATGAAAAATGTACGTGGTGCCCTCCTGTGCAAGTGTCTGTGTGTATGTACTGGATGTGAGTATGTGTGTTTGTGTTGCTTCTGGTTGAAGAGGAAAAGGTGTCTGTGGACCAACATGAAAGCCTGGGCAATGAACCACTGAATCAATCACCGTAGTGATCTTCAACCACTGTTAGACTGTGGACATTTGCTGTGAGCAACCAATGAAGTTGGAGAATAGCGGGAACATAGTGGGAACACACACACACACACACACACACGCACGCACACACACACACACACGCAGTCAAATTGTAATCTTATTTACTGTCTGGAGGTCATGCAGAGAGACAATGATCTCCCCAACCTACCACAAATCTACTCACAAACCCGAAACCTTAATCACTAATCTCACAAACCCTGCCCACTGATCTCCCAAACCCTGCCCACTAAACTCATGAACCCTGTCCACTGATCTCCTAAAACTTAACCACTGATCTCCCAATCCCTATCCACTGATACTCCAAACCCTATTTACTAATCACCCAAACCCCATCTACCTTGTCAACTGATCTCACCCACTCTGTCCACTTGACATCCCAAACCCTATCTACTGATCTCCTAAACCATATCCAATGATCTCCCAGTTCCTATCCGCTGACACCCCGAACCCTATTTACTAATCACCCAAACCCCATCTATTAATTTCACAAACCCTTATCCACTCTTTTCCCACACACTGTTCAATGATCTCACAAACCCTTATCCACTGATCTCCTAAACCTTATCTACTTATCTTCCAAATCCCATCTACTGATCTCCCAAACTCTGTTCAATCGTCTCACAAACCCTGCCCAATGACCTTCCAAACCAGCTTCACTAACCTCCCAAACCATATCGACTGATCTTCCGATCCCTGTACAGCATGAAAGGATGAAGAACACTTACAAGAGGACACCAAGGCCACATTCACATTACGAGCCAATTTGTTCAATCCAGATTTGTGAACAGATTGAATTTGCATGTCATGAAAGTTCACATTCACATGAAAGTCAGTGACTTTCATCTGACTCTAATGTAGACATGTCTATCCCCCGAAACAGCAAGCATGCGCTCATCAATATGTCTTTGCCTATACCATCTGTGTTACAACACATGATATTTGTGCGAGCACTAATTAATTTCAAACAATGGATGCAATTTTTTACAAAAATATGCTCGTGATTTTGGTCTGGAGGATGGCAAGCACTTACTGTAGCCGGCTGTACTGTATTTGTTAAGGTACAGAAGATGAAAGAAAGCTACTGTAGATGCCTCAGTTTAGCAGGTTTACAAGCACTGTTATGAAATCCACATGCTGCCAGGGCTGACTGATGATGTCATCGGCCTACACTTGTGCAGAGGCAAAAAGTCGCATGAGTTCCGATCTGACCGTTCTCATTCAAGTCACATGATCCTGTATCAGATATCTGATCTTGGACCACATACAAAAGTGACTCGGGTTCAGGTCGAAAGACATCATATTTGTGTGTTCAGCTCAAAAAATCAGATGCGTCACATTATGGGAGAAAAAGTTCAGATTGGTGTCACTTATTACAGGCTGGTAATGTGAACATAACCCAACAATAATAAATGCTGAAAAGCTTAGGGTGTGCTTGTAAACATTGAGAGGTCAGATTTTGTATAAGTAAATTTCATTTGAATATGGATTTTTATGGTCTTGAAGTGATTTCACTCCCATATAGGATATAATTCATGAAATACTATAAATTATTCAGCAACTGCAGTGAAACTAATGGAAAAGCCTGTGTTTAAGAATATACAGTATGTGTGAATCCACCACTGTGTCCAGGGAACCTAAAAGCTTAAAAGGGAGATATTATTATTCTTGTCTATGCACAATATATAACCCCAATCTGAAGACAAAAACAAAGTGATAACAGTCATTTTAATCTCGCTTAATTTAGTGATCAAACCATACAGTATACCTACAGTAGCATGCTGATAAACATCTCTACACAAAAACTGATGGTGTTGTGTTTTTCTTCTAATACATGCAGCTGGTTGTGCTGGACTCCTTGAGTACATGAGTCATATCTGGGGTCCCATTGTTTATTATTTGTGCTGCACGAAAAAAGAAGAAAAAAAAGAACAACAACAAAAAAAAAAGTGACTTGTTCATTTAGTATTCCGAGGCAGTAATAGGTATTGACCATCTTTTTTCTTCTTCAGCAATTTGCGTGTTTCCGGCTTAATTGTTATTGGAGATTTTATCTTGAATTTGATGCATCGGAGCTTGAACCTGTTAAGCGGTGACAGGGATGAGGAAGCATGAGAGGATCCTATGCAGAATAATCCCTCTCTGAGTAATTAATGACCCTTAAAATGGAGGCAGCGTTTGCACCAATTTCTGGGCTGGACAGCTGGTGCCCTCGTGTCTTCCTGACCTCCACCGGTTCCTTCATTAAACACTGATGCTGTATAGCAGACTCAAGGGAGAAAAGGGAACACACAACCACATAACCACCCACCCACATACAGTACTGTACACACACACACACACACACACACACACACACACACACACACACACACACACACACACACACACACACACACACTCGAAACAGTGCATTTGTTTTGGTCTTAAAAATCTGTTTACACCTGCTTCATCTTTTAGTTCCATATAATGAAATGACCTCGGCTAGGAACCGTGCCAAAAAAGCGGATGGTGGTAAAGGTGCTAAAACTCTCATGGCCCTCTGCTTCAGGAGGCTTATCTTCTTTCCACCTCAGACATTGATGGGAAATCTCTAATCAGCCCGCTCCAAAGACGCATGCGTTCTGACATCAGGCAATCTGATGGATTGAAATCATTATATCTCTTGTGACATTAATATGGTATTTTTTTGGTGCAGGATTTTTTTTTAGATTCATCATGCTGGCAGGATGAAAATAGCATATTCATATGAGTGAGGCATTATGCGCTCTTTTGATGTGGAGGAAATCCAGTGGCCACCGACTGAGACCTGGGAGTCTGCCTTATCGACGCTGTTTATGAGTAATATGTCAGAGTGTTCATGCACATCCTGAATGACAGTTAGAGTTTTTTTTTCTTCTTTTTTTTTGTGCTTGTGTCTTTAAAATAACTCTCCTAACAAAGTGCAGCAGCAGTGAGACAATATCTGTCAATTAATGTCTTTACGGGACTGTTGACTTTTTTAGACTAGTGGTAATCTGAGGTACATCGTGTGTACGAGCAGATGCTTAAAACTCAGAGTAACTGCTGTTTCATCTCATTGCGAGGATGTTGCTTTATATGCAAATG
>CM059211.1:16981038-17156038 GCA_030347435.1 Clarias fuscus | reverse complement strand
TATAGATTGTGAACAGCCGAACATTGGAAGTGTATATAGAATAAGAGTCATACCTTGTCGGAGCTCTGGCACTGTGATGTCAGCGAAAGGGCATGTCATGTATTATTCAAATGCATCTAACACTGGAGAAGTGCCAACCGCCGATTGTATCTCAATGAATAGTAAAAAGGGAGAGGTGGGGGGAAGCAGAGAGGACATCAGTGTAGCCAGACCTGAAAGCAAAAAAAAAAAGAAAAAAAGAAAAATAATAAAAGACACAGGAAAAGGACAGATTTGAAGAGGTGTTTTAATACCAAGGACACACATCTTTCCATTAAAATACACACGTTACATGGTGCTCATAATTATGACGCTGTGTCCGGAGGTGCTCCCCTGTCAGCACCTATTCACAGATGCCTGGTGTGTTCGGGGAGCTTTCCTTTCTTGCTTCTTTTTTTTTTTTCTTTCTTTTTTTCTTTCCCTCCACCACGAGGCAAGCATGCAAAGGCATTTGCATGTATTATGCGTTATTCCCTGGCTCTGATGGCTGTTGAAAAATGTTTGAAAAATGTTTATGCATTGTTTGCTTTCCTAGGCCTCATTACAATGTTTCACAATAACCGTTAGCCCGAGTTCTTTTCGCCACTATTTTCCAGGTCGGTAATGGTATTATTCCGATAGAAATATAGCGCACTTTTTGTAACGCATTGATTATGGGTCCAAAAGACAACGGAACAAAAGCACCGATATGATTATTATTGCCACTGGAAGGGTTATTGTTTTTCATATTGTGCATGTTCATCAGCCACCCTCACATGCGTATGTAGATGTGTCCAGCCAGTCAATCTGCAGAAATAAATAAAGAAGTGAGGCTGAGGGAAATTGCCCTTCACCTCTGCGTCGGGGAGATTTGCATGTGTGGAACGGCTGGAATTGCTTTGTGGGAAGTCTCCCCGGGGGCAGCTGGCCTTCCTCTCCACACCACACTGGGTAAAGGCTATAATTTACACTTTTAGGATTCCATTAATCTCCTTGTTGCACAGATCCTGACACACGGGACAGGGCTGCTTTGCATATCACCTTCCTGAGATGCAGACCTATTTACATGATGGCCTCCAGATTTAATCTGATAATAAAGCTACCCCAATGTTTTTTTCCTACTCCATAAAAGTGAGACCGACAGTGTTGCTGAATTTTTTTTTTTTCACCCTTATGTTTTTGTGTCAGACAAAACAGAAACTATTTACCACCAGCATGCATCATTTCACACTGTTTTATTGTGTTTTTGGTTGTATATGAATAATGGTCATATTGTGTTGGCTGAAATTGACAACCATGAAAATGAATCATTTCGTTGTTGACCATTTGACCAAAACAAGACAGCTTTCAGACTTATTCACACTATGAATGAGGTTTTATTCTTGAAAGAAAGAAAAAAAAAAAAAAAGCTAGCTAGAGTTACCCAAGGTAGGATCTGAACTTCATGTAAATGTATTTGTAATGCGTAAAGAGATAGATCTCCTTCTTTCTGGTACATTTATTTCTTCCATTTTAAATGTAAGTGATTGATGTGTTTAGGGTGGATGAAATAGAAAAAAGAGGCCTGTCGTCGAAATCTGCTCGTATGGAGCTTGTTTTATTGAGTTGTTCAGTGAAGATTTTAGACGTTAACAGAAAGTTTCTGAGGAATCTCTGCTTGTAGAAACTGCGAAGTAAGTTTTGTTTAGTAAGGTGCCTAAAGTGCTGTATAGAAAAATAAAATAAGAAAATATAAGTTAACCAATTCATCAATAATAATGCTAGGTAACTTCAAAATATCATTAGTCACATATCATATGGCATATAATTATATGGAAAACAACATGTTGGCTAGGAAGTTGCACAAAGTACTAAATGCAGAGGTGTTAATAATTTGTCATATGGTTTGGTTCTTATATTTACCCATTATTACTCTTTCATAGTGACTCATTTTAACTGACCTGACCACTAAGATGCAGTTCCTGACTAGTCAAATGATCACTATTGGCTCCAAAAGTGAGGCCCCCATGTTAAATTGTTCAAAAAAAAAAAAGGTTTTGGGATCTTAGCTCGAGTTTCCCTCCATGAGATCTGTACACGGCGATTTTTTTATTTAACTCATCAGTTGAAATTATATTAAGCCATAAAATGATGCATACTTACATAATGGCCGATTTGAGTGACAGCTGCGTTGCACAGAGGGTTTGTCCAGTTCTTATACAGTCTATGGATCAGATTGATATTAAGTTCATGGGTATCAACAATTAATCAGATATAAAGATATAAATATAGCATAGCGTATATGTGCATAGCATTTATTCATTCATCCTTAGTAACTGCCTGGTCATGGTCACAGTGCTTTAAATTAAAGGATAGTTTGTCTGTTTGCATTTTTACTAATATAGCCAACTTAATTGGTTAAACATATTGCAAGCAGGTAAAAAAAAGGGCCTGTGGAAACTGGAACGGATAAATTTCTGGCAGTTATACCACCGAGTCATTTTTCACTTTTAGAGAGGGCATCGTGGTCTGGTTTAGCCTTAATAGAAACAACAACAACAACAACAATGCTTTCTGGCAGGCCAAGGTTGCTTAGGGTTTATATTTGAATTCCAGTCTCCTTCACCATATGTCAGTCCAGTAGGTGGCGATATTGCACCAACTGCTTATACACACGAAGGAAGAAGGAGAAGAAGAAGAAGAAGTGATACTCTGGCAAAATAGGAGTATTTTTCAGAAGACACAAATGCTTTGTGTTCCCTGCAAAATCTGTAGAATATTTTTCAGGAATTTAGCAGTTTTGGGACATTTAACTTTTGAAGGTTTTTCATAAGGTCTATCTATCTATCTATCTATCTATCTATCTATCTATCTATCTATCTATCTATAGTGTATCATATAGTGTATTATTGTAGATATTGTACTAAATGTGTCGGCATGACTTGATAGCACGTTCTCAGCATCTTGTTTATCCATTTGCATTGTTCGACGTGGTGATCATATTAATCAGCTCCAGGAAGCAGATGTTTAATTGCACCTATAGAAATTAGTGCGGCTACAGCTGCTAAAGCTAGCCCATGAAAAGGAGAATGAACACGTCTCGTAATGAACCACCGCCGATGGAAATGGAACTGTTTACTCAGTGTGCAGCGCTTGTCCATATGGCAAATGGCAGAAAGAAATGAACAGGTGAAGAGAGAGAGTGAGGGGTGAGGAGAACGGTGCTTCAGCTAGGAAAAAATAGCAGGACTAGCTGTATTCTCTCTCTCTCTCTCTCTCTCTCTCGCTCTCTTTTGCTCTCTCTGTTTTTCCCAGTAACTACCAGCAGTTGAAAGACCACTAGTAAAGGACCCAATATAATGTCCATTTGAAGGACATTATTCATGCACACAAGAAGTATGTCATCTACCTTCTGATTCCAAGGATGGTATTTAATTTGTTTACATATTTAATATCTAGCTTTAACTATCTCTTTAATGGTTGTTTATGATTTGCATTTGAGGTCTTTCTGCACTTTTATACTCCCGAAGCACAAAGACATGCAAGCACTTTTCTATATTCAATTTGAATGGAATTGTGTTTTTTTATTTTATTTTATTTTAATTTGAAAATGTATGCATCAGGTCTGTATCTTTTAATAGTAAGCGATGCAATGATACTTCAGATCTTGCATCTGGTTCCTCACTCCTGCATGTCCTCGGTAGCTCAGACATGAACTAGAGTGAAGCTGTAGGAAGGAAGATGCCACCTTGTGGTAACAAGAACTCTAGACCCTAGACTCTCTCTCTCTCTCTCTCTCTCTCTCTCTCTCACACACACACACACACACACACACACACACACACACACACACACACACACACACACACACACACACACACACACACACACACACACACACACACATTCCTACCTTTTTTCAGTTTTTATGTGAGGGGTGGTTTTATATCCCACCATAATCTCCAGCTCTCCTAATCAGTATATTAAATGTTCCATCATAACAAGATGGAACTGGCTGATAGACAATATCCATAATATAATCATACCTTCTAATCATTTTTCATTACTTTTTATGTACTTTAACAATGTGTTATTGTTGCATTATTATCTCTGTAGAAACGAGGGAAAATTGTAACACGAGTAAACATTATTAATGTAAAATATATCGCGCTGTCGGCTTTAATCGTTTTAATAAGAAATTTGAATTCTCGTGGTTTCTCGGTATTTATTACTAGCTTAAATATTCAGGCACTGCATGTGTGTGTGTGTGTGTGTGTGTGTGTGTGTGTGTGTGTGTGTGTGTGTGTGTGTGTGTGTGTGTGCGCGTGTGCGTTTGCATGCATTGCGTACAAGGACAACTTGCATTCAAGGCCTGCTGAGTTTCTCTTTGTTCAGGTGTCATCTTAACGTTCACATTAATATAATAATAACTGTACTGCTGAATACATTTAGCTACGAAACAGTGAGAGTGTGTTTGAAGTGACAGCTTGTTAGATAGCTCTAGACTGAGCGACGGTGCATAAGTATTCATGAAAGGAATGCGTGCAATTATACACCTTTTCTTGTACAGTACATCTTCTGATTTTATTTATTTGTTAATCTAGATTGTGTGGATACTGTGCGATGAAGCTGTTTTCCTTGAAAGATGTTTCTGCAGTGTAGCACCTTGTCTTTATTGCAGTCCTTGGGATTTGACTTCCTATTTACACATTGTGCATGGATATGTTTGGATACGTCCCCTTGTCTTATCTCTTCTTTTTTTTTTTTCCTCCCTGTATCTCCTCAGTCACTTATTCTATCACCGCATCATTATACCTCATTTTAATCAATGGGTTTCTACAGTATGTGTTTGTGTGTGTCCTTCACTGACGCTGCTGTATCACACATACACTGCTTGCACAGCCTGCAGGCTTTGCGGAGGAGAATAGAAACGAGTTCATTTAGTTAATTAAAATGTATTTGCATATGGAAATTGTCTAAAAATGGTATCAATTTTTAATAGGCGAAGGAGAATGACTTTCTTATATTAAAACCAAATAAAATGAGCGGGAAAGAGCGGCAGGTGTACGAAGGTACTGAACTTTGCTCTGTCAAATTGAAGACTTTTGGTGTTTAGCTAGCAGATGAATGAAATGTTGTATTATTTCACCAGGGCACATCTGAGGAAGGCATATCAGCAGACGTGTGATTTGTACTTGTTGGTTATAATTCATGTCTTTAATAAGTCAACTTCTACGAGAGAGTGAGAGAGGAGGGGGGGGGGGTGGAAGGGGAGTAAAAGTGGTGGCTGAGAGAATGACAGGCTGAGGGAGAGAGAGAGAGAGAGAGAGAGAGAGAGAGAGAGAGAGAGAGAGAGAGACAAAGAGCAGCACAAACTGAACCAGTCTTCTTGTGTCCGCTAACTTACACATCAGGCAAAAAGAGGCCTAATTAATTAAGTACAGTATTAGAAGTAATGGGCTATTATAATATAAATTGCTACATTCTGGAACCAATTTAATCCAATTACTGAAACCCCACATGAATATAATACCTCAAAAATCACTCTGTAATGGTCTTTGGGGAGAGAGCTGTCAGACAGTTTAGCCAAAAAAAAAAAAAAAAGGAAAAAAGGGGGAGTAAAGAAAAGATCCAATTCTCTTTAAAGGCAATGATAATTTGCTAATTGACATTTTGTGTCAATTCCACCTGAATGCCTTCTTAGTTCATCTATTTGTCTGTTCCACTCAGTGAAAGCTGGCCTCATTTAGGACTCCAGATGAACGCTGATGATTGTTTTCACTTTACAGTAGACAAAGCTCTGGGTCACGTTTGGATACATTATATCTGACCTTGACTTTATTTTTTTTAAAAACAACAACAACAATAACAATAATATTGTGTTTATAACGAACAATTTGTGTGCACAATCCCATGGATGGATGGATGGATGGATGGAGAGCAAAAATGTCTATTTTTAGTTAGACTACGTCACTGCACATTGTTTAATTCCTCAGTACGTAAGAAGGAGGTGTTGATTGCCGATCTAAATGACTAAAAGTGATCACTTCATCAGAGTTAAGAGTCTTCTTGTGGTATAGTTGGTTGTCCTTCTAATTAGGGATTAATTCAGATTTAATTCTTGATGCATTATCACTTGGGTAATTGGAGTCAATTTGGAACGCAAGTGCTCTTAGTGCACGAGGTGGGTATCGATACGAGCTGTGGAAACAGTACTGTGTTCTGGGCTGATGTGAAGGTCATGTACAGTATAGGTATTGGCACTTTTTCTGAATATATGGAAACACTTTCTAAGAGTTGTGTGAGTCAGTATTCAATATTTTTATTTCATGTCCATCATCGCGACATTATTGAAAGAAAGAATAAAAACATTGTGCTTTTTTATGTTGGTTATTTTCCTGTTATTACAATGTTATAACAAGACAGTGCACATGAAGGATATTGTTGTCTTAATTTAAAGTTAAGGTTCAGTTCTGTGAGTCTGTACCCTGCCCACAGAGCTGATTCTAAGGGATCCAGGATGCATTATGTTGTTAATGGAACCTCAGACTGCCGCACCTTAAAAGTCAGTAATGATGGGTCCAGAGGAAAATGCAAAGCTAAGTGTGGTTCATGCAAAAGGGGGCCATTATTTTCGATGTGGAAATCCGTAAAGGTAATGCCCCTCTATTCATGGTGGTCATTAACTTTCAGATAATGGCCTCTTCTCGACCTCTTGCTCTCCCTTGTACTGTCGACCCTGCTGTCAGTTTCGAGTCTGCTGTGCCAGTGGAGCGAGTGCCGCTGATCGGAACTGAAAGAAAGGCCACTTAATCAGCAATCAAGATTCAATTAGTTTTCATATAGCAACGTTTGTTAGCAGGGTGTGCATGTGTTTTGTGTGTGTTTTGTGTGTGTGAGAGTGAGAGTGAGGAGAGAGAGAGAGAGAGAGAGAGAGAGCACATGAGCCTGCTCTTTGCACTGCACTGATGAAGAAGGGTAGAAATCTGCAGGCATCATTAGCTCTCTTGTTTTAATTTCTTCTTTTATTTATTCATATTTTTGTGCTTGAACATTGAAGAGGCAGATGTTGCGAGGTGAGCTGATCAGAATGCAGAGTCCCCGGGGCTTGGTTACCATAGCAGTTAACATCCCTGCATCTCCCTCTGATGAAGCATTTTACAGCTCGGTGTGTGTGTGTGTGTGTGTGTGTGTGTGTGTGTGTGTGTGTGTGTGTGTGTGTGTGTGTGTGTGGGTGTGGGTGTGGGTGTGCCTGTATATGCACCTTCTGTGTCTGTATATTTAATATTGTTGGAAAACAAGATCAGTGACGTGTTTAAACAAATAGATTGTAACACTAAAATTAATAAAATCTACACAGTATATTTATACATTTACATTCTGGTTATAATTGTGATAGTTTTGCACTATTGGCAAGCTTTCATTTTAAAATCTTAATTAATTAAATTATACAATACAGGATGTAGATTAGATTTCCTAAAAACAAAAATAAAATAAAATATGAATTGACTAGCTCTAGCATAAAAACTGGTGCTGTATCATAACAACAAAGTGAAGTGTCTGATTTCTTAGTTTGCATTGCTCATTATGATTATGATTATGATTATGATTATGATTATAATAATAATAATTATTATTATTATTATTATTATTTTAAATGTATTGCATTTTGGTAGTTTATTTTGGGGAAGCTTTGCATTTTTGTTACATTATTTGCTTACGGCCAAAACATGGTATTGGTGCTAAAAATGATCTCACCTATATGAAAAAAATATATTCTAAATATCCATTATTCTAAATACTTAATGCTTCTTATCTCTCTATCCATGCTTTGTTTTTTGCAAATATCCATACACATTGATACTTTTCATCAGATAAAAAAAGAATATTTGCCAAATACAATTTCATACCCTTTTGTGTAGTGTGCGTAACTTTTTTGAATTCAAATCTTTTAATGATCTTAATTGTCATTCAGATGAAACTTGGCCAATTTAGATTTTTTTTACATAAAAAAACCTATGGATTAATCTAAAATGTAAAATTGTTAAGATGTTGCAACATGGATTTGACATGGTTACAGACACTACAGATTTTTTGCTTTTTTTTTTTTTTTGCTTTAACCAAAAAACATCTCTCATGCAGCCAAGGTTGCCCTGCAATTTTAATGGTATAATGTGTTAACAATAATTATTGGACAGATTGCAACATAAAAGTGTGTTTCTAATTTGGAGCATTTGTTAGTTGTTAATAATTTTTGGGGGAAAAATCTTTAATTCTACACAGAACATTTTTTACTGGTCATATGCTTCTAGAAGCTTACACCAATTTTAGTATGCATACTTATGAATGATTTTCATTTTAAACTATTACTGTTTGAAGCTAGACAGTATAATGCCAAAAAAAAAAAGGCATTTTTGATCTAAAAAAAAAAATTCTCCAAAATAACTGAAGTTAGCAACTTGAAATTTTTGGGAAAGCAAATTTGGTCACTTTCATGCATAGACTTTGGCACACACATTTTCTGTATTTTATGTAAAAAAAAAAAAAATACAATTATCACCAATAATGTGTTTTGGCCATCAAATGAATAATTCTTACGCAATGAGATTGTATAAGAAATGAAAGTCTACTCCCAACACTATGTGCGTGCGTATGACGCAGAAGAGCGAGACATGGCACACTCCCACCAACACACTAGCAACGTGCCCTGGCCACACATGCACAGAACAGAGTGCGGTGACGGTCCTGGTGCCTCATACGCTAAAGGTTAACCAGTAAACAAAATAGCTGTTTCATATTGTTCAGAAGCATCACGATAAGGCACATGGCTGCAGGGTCAGGGAACATGCTCTCTGAAATTATGCTAAAAAGATAGATCTCTATCAGCGTTATTAATTTGTGTTGGTTTAGCCTCTCTGATTTATCTGCCCTTTGTCTCATCCACTTACCCTCCAGCCAAGCTACAGATCTCAGATTATGTGGACTAATATTTAGAAAAACAGAGCTTGCTGTGGCATGATTTAAAAAAAAAAAAAGAAGAAAGAACTATCTGGATTTGGATGGTTATGGGTGTAGCATTGCCCCTGGCTAGTGCATGACTTGGGGTATTTGTATATGTACAGTATGAGTGTGTCTGTGTTTGTAGCCATGCTTTTAGGTTGTGGTGAGAACCAAAAGTCTGTGAAATGATAGTTCTGACAGTTTGGCCTTGCTCAGAAGAGAACTGCTTTTGTTACTTTACACACTTTAACTATTTATTTATTTATTTACTTGTTTGTTTGTTGGGCATCATGGTGGCCTTTCACCAACAGGGTGGATAGAGTTTGCATGTTTGTCCCGTGCTTGGCATGGAATTCCATGACTTAACCCTTGAGCTCTCATGCCCTACTGACTGTTTTAAGCCTAAAAGATAAACCTGAGGTTAAGATTAGGCCTAGTTTTATGTATTGGCGTATCATTAATTCAATGCATTAATGATTATAGTAATGGAAGGACCTCACAAGAATAGTAAGACACATGGTGTGTGTGTATGTGTGTGTGTGTGTATGTGTGTGTGTGTTGTCTGGTCTGTAGTGGGCGGAGCTATAAAGCTGTTTACCATAGTCGTGTGTGTACCAGGCTGTGATAGGATGCACTGTAATGGTGTAGGTGGAGTGTATTCACGGCACTTCATCCCTTGCTCTTTCTGTTCACACGCTGCCCGAGCCTAAGTATGATTGTGCAGTTTGTGCCTTTTGACCAGACGTTATTACGACATATTGTCAGCTTTAATGATGAATCCCTTTACCTTTATGAGTTAATGTCCGAAGCGTGCTTACTTGTTGGCAGGTTATTTATAGACGAGGTCAGTGCAATAATAAACATAAAGCGCCGGTTTATGTGGTGTTAATGAAATCCGGGCAGTGGTAATTTTTACGAATTGCTATTATTCATAGCAGTGTTGCAGTGGAGAAGATGGGTGTCTCCGAGTTATAATTCAAAAAGTGCAGCAGGGCTCGGCGATTAGGGGGTAGGACTAATTCGCTACAAAATGAGTCGATGTGTTTTCAGTGTCTCGGGCCAGCGTGAGCAGTACGGCTGATTGCATTAGCGCTATAGAGAGCGGGGCTCATAAATATATTTATTAAGCTTAATATTCCAGGAGCGGTTGAGACAGATGTTATCTCCGCGGAAAACGTATCATTAATCTCTTCAGATCTGCGGCGTTTGTGTGGAAAGCAGTGAGAACGTGTCCGCGCGCTTGTGTGTGTGTGTGTGTGTGTGTGTATGTGTGCAAGGAGAGCCGCTCACTCAAGCTCTCCTCGCCTCACATCTCAGTGAATGTATCGAACTGCAAACTCACAGATAATCAAAGGTAATCGTTTTTCAGCTGGGCCTGCACTGTGAGGGACTGCAGTCAGGAGGAGTAATCAATGTGAGATGCTTATTCAAGCTGAGCTTAAAAAAAACAACCAAAAAAAAAACAAAACTCAAATACGTAAATAAATAAAAACAGATGCCTTATCGTAATATGTGTAGAGATATCGTGATATGCTAAGCTCACTTCAGAGGAAAGAAAAGTCATGGGCTGTTCAAAGGGTTTAAAGATTCCGAGGCTGATTGTAACGAGTGTTCGGCCAGATACCGAGCTCACAACCTGTCTTGATTTTCATATTTTTTTGACTTGCTTATTAGAGCACAGCACTTCTATTCCCAACCCATGTCATTGTACAGCTGAGCGAAACGGATGTCGGCCAGGTGCTAACTTACGGACTCGTATTGTCTGCGAGGAGCATGCTTCCTGTTCTGCCAGTGCGTATGCGTTCGTGTTCAAATCTCTCACAGCCTCAGTGCCATCTTATTGCTTTCTTGTGGTTGTGTGAGAGAAATCCTCCAGATTCCTTCCACCCAATCCCTGAGGCTACACTCTTATATAGAGCAGATGTTCTCTACAAAAGGCCATGAATGTTTAATCATTTGTGTTATTGATGCTGTTTTTTTTGTTGTTGTTGTTGTTTGTTTGTTTGAATGAGTGTGTGTGTGAGTAAGTGAGTGTGTGTGTGTGTGTGTGTGTGTGTGTGTGTGTGTGTGTGTGTGTGTGTGTGTGTGTGTGTGTGTGTGTGTGTGTGTGTGCGTGTGCATGCGCACAGGGGTGTAAGTGTATGTAGTGCATGAGTGGTTTTTGTGTTGCATTTGTAGATAAATGTAAAGAGGATTAATGTAAGTTACTTCTTCAAAATATATAATATACAGACGGAAAACAAACACATTATCTTAATCATTAAATGAGAATTGTAAAGACTGCCTATATTTCACAGGAAAATTAAGCACAGTTATAAAATGGTTGTTTCTAAAAATATACAGTACTTACCCTGTAATTTGCTTTACAGCACAAAGAGAAAATTCTCAATTTTCTCTTCTATATTTCATACAGTGTTAAATTTTATGTTTATATCAAAAATAATAATGCAATTCGAGAATGGCAATTTCTCAGTCTCTGTATGAAGTTATAAATGCCATGTCTGCACAGATCTGCTTTTTTTTTGTTGAGGAATTATATTCTGCTGCCTCTCCTAGTATAAAATAGTCAAAAGTTTTTTTTTTTCAATAAGATAATTGCTTATATTCTAAGAAGAATAATGATTTATTTAGATTTACTATAGAGGACAAATGATTTTGTCAAAAATCAAAGTCCTTTTATTTGCACAGATGACATAAAAAACTGCATGCTGAAGTCCTGGTGGTTCTCTGCTAACAAATACTGGACATAACATATAGCATATTAGTGCTGCTCCATTATGGCATTATTGCAACAGAAAGTCATAATCACGAATATTTAATATGATTATGTGCTGATGTTGGTAACATCAGGCATTTACTTAACTTAAAAAAAGAAAAAGAAGAAGATGAACTATTTTAACCATTTTATTTGACTTTTAATATAATTCAACTGGCAATAACAATAATATATATAATATATATATAATGTGCATGTATGTATGTATAGATTGATTGATTGATTGATTGATTGATTGATTGATTGATTGATTGATTGATTGATTGATTGATTGATTGATTGATTGATACAGTACATAGTGCCACAGCCTGATTGAAAGTGTGTTTGGGCTTTACTTAAAAATTGTAAATTGAATGGATGTGCTAGATTTATAACACACAAACATTGTCGAGAAAGGAAATGTGGCACAATAACTGTTTAATCTTGATTATCATGTTTTTGTGATTGTTCTGAGCTACAATCGTAACTGAAAATGAATTGTGATGAATTGCACAGCCATTTAGATATTTTACTATTTAAAAGCATGATGGAAATTATGACATCAAAAAAAGTCCCAGCAGTGCTTTCATTTCCTCAGTCTTAATCTGAGTCTTAATCTATCAGTTTCACTGAACCTGTAGCCTCAGAGTCCTGTTCAGTTCTGACAGGAGCGACTCCTGATGTGGTCTTCTGCTGATGTAGCTCATCTGGCTCCAGGTTTGATGTTGTCAGCATGCTGATATGCTTTTTAGATCAGATTAGAGTTGTAAAGAGTGGTCATTTTAGTAGTTACTGTCTTGTTCAACAAAACATTCTCCTCCACTGGACTGCTGTTACTTGATTTTCTGTTTTGTTTTCCCCACCCTAGAGTCTGTTGTGTGTGAAAATTCCTGGAGATCATCACTTTCTGAGATCCTCAAACCAGCCTGACACCAACAATCTTACTATGGCCAAAGTCACTGAGAATCATTCTAAACCTTGGTATGAACTTTCACTTTTGACTTGTATTTGGATGATTTCATGCATTGTTTGAATGATGTTGACTGATTTGCTATTATTATTATTATTATTATTATTATTATTATTATTATTATTATTATTATTATTATTATTATGCATGATTCATTCTGTCCCATACTGAGCCTTATGAAGTGGCTCATTGTTGTGGCTACTTAATTACTTAATGGATTCTAATTACTAGCGACCCCCATGTCTGTATTGACCCACAGTTGCTAAAAAGCACCATATTGGTAACAGTTTGATGTCTGAATCTAACTGATATTTTGCAGCGACTTGATGATGCATTAATATGCCCGTGTTCTGGATGAACAGAGTTGCTTGTGGCTATATTTCCCAGCATGTATGTTTATTTTGATCACCCATTTGCTTAAGTGTACAATAAAACTATCAAGCGTTATGAATTCAAAATTGGAAAGAAATAGCGGTTTGCCATATCTGGCTAAAAAATTGATTCAGTTGCAACATTCAATTTCATGGTGTTAGATACAGGAGGGAAAAGTGTTGTGCAATCTGTGTGAAAGAAATCTATTAATTGTATATAATATACTCAGTTTTATTTTTCGAATTTTCTAATTAGCTGATGTTTTGTATCACTGCTCCTAATTGTCGGACGGTATATCAGAGTCATGCAGGATGTGCGTGTTTAATTTTAATTCAGTGAAGTTATCAAAATCTGCTTGAACTTATTTCAGCTGTTCTGTTTCGGTGACAGAGGCAGACCTCTGCCTGGTAACACTGCGAAACCTGCCTTGCCTCCAAACCAAGTTCTTATTCAAACAAAAAGTGGTGTGCTCGAATTTGAACTCGCGGCTGAAGCTGGTAATTAGCCTGCATGGAGTCAGCTTTGATTGGCATTGTAATTGGATTGTCATTGGGCTGAAAACCTATTATCTTTGGATCATGCCCCATGAAATTTGTTGGAAAAACTTTGCTGCCAGTCATTAGAGCGGCCATCTTGGGCTTGCAAATGAGGTTTAAAGGGAGCAAGATTGGTACCGCTGGGACCTTCATTTCGCCGAGTCCCTCCACACAATTCCATTGGTATTGATTAATGATATTAGCATTGCAGGTGTCTGTTACAGCGTGCTGTGTTATTGGCCATTGCGTTGGACTGCTGCTGTTAGTGGGGGAGAGATGAGTAGAGACGGGGAGAGGGAGCAGAATAATGAGAGCGAAACCAGAGAGAAACGGAGAGAGAGAGAGAGAGAGAGAGAGAGAGAGTGTGAAACTGTGGGCGACTTTTCATTTGCACTTGTGTATAAAAAGTATTGGCTATATGTATGTGTGTGGGGTGTTCTTTCCTGCTGGAGTGTATTGTAGCAATATTAAGAGAGGGAATTCAATGCAACAGGAACATATAGTATTTTGCGTTCACCTCTTAAACACTTGTTCTTCTGTGTCTTCGTGCATATGTATGTGTCAAACTCTGTGTGTTTAGAAGTTGCGAGCTTATTCCCATGCGCCTTACACGTACCGACGTGTGTTCTGAAACAATAGGCTGTGAGGGTGATGCTTCCTCAGGTGTGCGGGGGTGTGTGATTGGCTCCCAGCTCCAAGAGTTCTCACCTCACATGCAGATGGCACTGAAACACACTTTCACACCCGTAGCCCCCTGCTCTCGGAAACCAGAGCCGCCGAGACGGCCTCGTCCTCGCGGAGACGCCATCGGCAGCGCGGCGGGCGAGCTTGCGTGGAAAAACGCACCTGTGGTGAAAATGATTATTTTCTATGAACTTGAGGAGAATAGGCGTGATGGAATGTCATAAAAAGCGCAGGCAGGTTAGTGGCTATTCGTCTGAGGTTGGAGCTCAGGGAGTGTGTAGATCCCCGCACCGCTATGCTGCATTTAATGACTGCTGTGTAACAAGTGTATGCACACTAATCGCAGAGCAATCTGCGCTTGCACACTTCCCAAATTTATATCAGCACTGCCCGAGGTTGGATCAGAATATACATTTGATTTGAACTGTGTACGAGCGCTGATAATGGGGAATCAGGCGTCGAAGTGGAAATTCAGGAAGTGTTATTTTCCGCCTTAAGCTGTTTAACAGAAACCAATCACAGGGATCTTCTCGAGACGCCACTTAGATAATGATTGTAAGCTGTATTGCTTTAATTGTTTTTGCTGAATTAATTAGATCATTGTAATGCCGTGGTAGTAAGTGTGTTTGTGTGTCTATTTCAATTCCCTTCATGTGGTCCAGCTGAGCGATGCCATAGCCACAGGTGTTACTTTGTAGCTCGACACTAGTATCAGCCTCTCCTTCACTGTATGCAGCTACACAATAACAGCTGATCAGCCTGCTGTTGTCTTGATTTGCATGCTATGGACGCATCATTATTCACAACATTTGATGTCTATAAAACACATTAGAACTGTTTCCTTGAGCAAAATATTATGGGCCTGCAATAGCAGACATCATTTGTCTACCCAAATTGTAAAATGTAAATTGATATGTAGGAACATGGTCCATTAACTTTTTCATTAATGCTTATAATGCATTTGGAGGGTCGTGTGAGCAGCGAGGAAGAAGGCATGTTCGTTTTAGGAGAGAACAGGGTGGGCACTGGCATACACACAGTTTACATGCACACGGAAATCATCACACAGTCTGTATATACTGTACCCACACACAGTACTTCACACATATACAGAATGCATCACATAGTCTCTATACACACACACCCACACCTACACAATATATCACACAGTCTATGTGCACACAGAAAACATCACACAGACTCATACACACAGAATACATCACACAGCCTCATACACACGCACACACACACACACATGCAGAATACGTCATACAGTTTATGCACACACAGAATGTCACACAGTCTCATACACACACACACACACACACACACACACACACACACACACACACACACACACACACACACACGCACACGCACACACAAACACACACACACACACGCACACACCTACACGATATATCACACAGTCTCATACACACACAGAATATTTCACATAGTCTTACACACACAATACATCACACAGTATCATACACAAACAGAATGCATCACACAGTCTGCATGCACACAGAGCGCATCGAACAGTCTGCGCACATATACACACACACACGCGCACACGCACACACACACACACACACACACACACACACACACACACACACACGCACACATACGCGCACACGCACACACACACACACACACACACACACACAAACACACAGTCATAGGTTACATCACAGACTCTATATACACAGAATGCATCACACAGTTTATATACACACACGATACATAACAGTTTATATACACACACGATACATAACACAGTTTATATAAACACGATACATAACACAATTTATATAAACACGATACATAACACAATTTATATAAACACGATACATAACATAGTTTATATAAACACGATACATAACACAATTTATATAAACACGATACATAACATAGTTTATATACACACACTATACATAACACAGTTTATATACACAGTTTATATACACACAATACATAACACAGTTTATGTACACACATGATATATAAAGTTTATATGCACACACAATACATAACACTGTTTATATACACACATGATATATAAAGTTTATATACACACACTATACATAACACAGTTTATATACACACACGATACATAACATAGTTTATATACTGTACACACACTATACATAACACAGTTTATACACACACATGATACATAACACAGTTTATATACATACATGATACATAAAGTTTATATACACACACTATACATAACACAGTTTATATACACACAATACATAACACAGTTTATATACACACACAATACATAACATAGTTTATATACTGTACACACACTATACATAACACAGTTTATATACACACACGATACATTACACAGTTTATATAAACACGATACATAACACAATTTATATAAACACGATACATAACACAATTTATATAAACACGATACATAACATAGTTTATATACACACAATACATAACACAGTTTATATACACACACAATACATAACATAGTTTATATACTGTACACACACTATACATAACACAGTTTATATACACACACGATACATAACACAGTTTATATAAACACGATACATAACACAATTTATATAAACACGATACATAACACAATTTATATAAACACGATACATAACATAGTTTATATAAACACGATACATAACACAATTTATATAAACACGATACATAACATAGTTTATATACACACACTATACATAACACAGTTTATATACACAGTTTATATACACACAATACATAACACAGTTTATGTACACACATGATATATAAAGTTTATATGCACACACAATACATAACACTGTTTATATACACACATGATATATAAAGTTTATATACACACACTATACATAACACAGTTTATATACACACACGATACATAACATAGTTTATATACTGTACACACACTATACATAACACAGTTTATACACACACATGATACATAACACAGTTTATATACATACATGATACATAAAGTTTATATACACACACTATACATAACACAGTTTATATACACACACAATACATAACATAGTTTATATACTGTACACACACTATACATAACACAGTTTATATACACACACGATACATTACACAGTTTATATACACACAATACATAACACAGTTTATATACACACACGATACATTACACAGTTTATATACACACAATACATAACACAGTTTATATACACACGAGATACGTCACACAGTTTATATACACACATGATACATTACACAGTTTATATACACATGATACATAACACAGTTTATATACACACACTATACATAACAGTTTATATACTGTACACACAAGATACATCACACAGTTTATATACACACTCGATACATAACACAGTTTATATACAGTACACATGACATACATCATACAGAATAAATCACACAGGCTACAGACACACAGTTTGTCTACTGCAAACAGCCTGGTAGGGCTACACGATATTTTATCCCACTTTTTACTTTGTTCAGAAAGCTGGTGCTGGGTCGTGGATAATTAGTCTGTTCAGTCCTCATAACCATGAGACACGCTCCCCTCTATTGATTTCTGCCTCTTCTGGTTCATCCACATTATGCCATTAAGGCAGGCTGTGGCATTCACAGCTCCTCCAGCTGCTACGAGAGCCTCGACATGGAGCTTCTCTACAGTGGGCATCTTCAACATCAGGCTGCTGCCTTTGAATGAACTTAGCATGACATACTGCGAGCATCAGGATCGGATCAGAGTAGGATTAGTAGGAACTGCTAGTTCTGATCTGCCCTCTTGCCCTACACGAGAGTAGAATTCTTTGTACACCAGTGACGAGACGTCAACTAATTCGACTCGACAATATTCATTTGCGCTGGCAGGATTCCCTTTTTCTTCCTGTAGCCCCCATTTTTTATTTTATTCACAGGTACGTAAGTTATTATTATATAGATACCTGTATGGTATTGTGTTTGCACATATAATTATAAGCATTGCAAATAAATACATGTTCTGCAGTGCTCTACTGTATGTTCTGTATGTTCTGCAATGCTTTTTCTTGCTCGTGTGTAATGTATTGCATGTGGCCCTGACATGCTACAGGACGGAAAAAAAAAAAAAAATATCAGAGGAAATAAAAAGATATGCCAGATGAATACAGATCAGTGTAATTAACCCCCGATAAAATAAGCAGGTGAAAAATCAAATAAATCTAAGGCTTATCAGAGAAAACTGACAAAACAGACAGCAGCGAGCGGCTGAGTAACTGTTGGCCTAGCAACCGTCAGAGCCAGTCATTGCCACCCTGCTGTACAATGATCGATTTTCTTTAATTTTCTGCCGCATCCTCCAAGAGACAGTGAGAGAGAGTGAGTGAGAGAAAGAGAGACAGAATGAGAGAGAGAGAGAGAGGAAGGTAGGAAAAAAATGAATAAATATGGGAGGAGAGGCTATCTGTAACCCATCGCTTCATTTTACTATGTGCTGTTCTACTCCTGTCTATTAAATTTACTGGTGAGGAGCAAGACATTAACCAAAAAAAAAAAAAAAAGAAAAAAAAAGTGCTACAGATAATGTGGACATTTTCATGCATAATCTGTAATATGAGAAATGTATTAATAGGGAAATTATTGTGCATTCAATTATTTTGGAATGGCTGGCAGAGATGTTTTGATTTGGCAGTTTGCTGATAGCGCTGTCGCAGCGGGGAGCTTCTTGAGTGATGAATAACTTAATCTGCTAATCTGCAAATGGGCAGCGATCAACAGGCCCGTTGCCGAGCGCCCAATCAAATTAAAGTACCGGAGGATGACAGACGAGAGTGGGAGAGACGCGGAAATAAGAGATAGATAAACAAATAGAATCATAAAGCAGACGGTTTTAAAACGACATAATTCCGCTGCCTTCATTAGATCCAGAGAGCAAAATAAAACAATGAGAGATAAAGTGGCAGGGACATTACCTTTAATGTGTGTGTGTCGTGTGGCGCGTTTAATGAGCTGGCAGGGCTGCTTTAAATAGGCTTTTATGCGTGACTCGGGAAGAAATCAACATTGGAGCTTTAATCAATCTCAGAAAAGCCTGTAAGATGCAGAGAACACAGTCTAGCAGATACCTGTCAGAGGGATGGGGTACTAACAAGTGACGTTCGAGTATGTGTGTGTGTGTGTGTGTGTGTGTGTGCATGTGCCTGCATTCTTGCACACATTGTTCTCTTCACGTTGATAGGGAAATGTGAATATTCGCACTGCATGGCACTGCCCTGTGTGCCTCTGCAAATACAGCTTTTATTTAGCAAAGAAATCAATAAATACATACATAAATAAAAGAGCTAAAATATTACCTCTCTGTGAAGAAAGTTAGAGTTAGGGTTAAATGTACATATGTTTTCTGTATGTTTATCTGTTTAATACTGTAATAATCACAACAAACGTGTGTGTCTGCATGTGTACTGTATGTACTCTATATATTTAAACCATTGTAATAATGCACAGGTACACTGTGTATAATATTTTCCATATTCAGCATGCCGATTTTCATTTCCTTTATGAGTATATTGTTTATGGGGAAAAAAAAAAGAATCAGCTATTTTTTTCCCTCGTGTAGCTGCGTTATATCTGTATGTCTGCACGTTACCGCTTTAAGTCGCCCAGCTTATGCGGTTTCTCTGCTACCTCTCAGCCTCTCTTTATCTTACTCTGAGTGTGTTTGTGTGTATATCTTCATTTCTTCGTTAGCTGCAGCAGAAGCTGTCTTGCCCTCCTGCTGTGTCTTTTCACAACAAAGCTCCACAGCACACGGAGCAGTTTGTGTAATACAGCGATGAGATGCCCAGCTATGGTTACTGCAGATTTGCTAGAGACGCTAAGATTAAGCTTTCGGGTCCATTCCCAATAAGAGTGACCTCTAAAATAAATACTCCAATGCGCTTTTCAGATTCTATTCAAGAACATTTGATGATCTATGCACCATGCAAGACCATTGTTTACAAATTGTGCAATATATTTTTTAGCATTAGGGCATGATGAAAAAAAAAGTCAGAAAAATAGAAAAACTATTACACGGTAGTGGTAAACGTAAAAGGAAGACATAAAATGTCTTCACTGCTGGACCAATGAGTTAAGTGTGCAAGATGTAGCGTGTAAATAACCTTTCAACCTCTCTCTGTCCACCTTGTCTATAATTTACACTGATCAGCCAGAACATTAACACCATGGCCAGGTGAATTGCAAAACATTGATTATCAATTATATACCAAGTAAACTGGGGACAGGATCATGGGCATCCATCATGCCCGCAGGGACCAAAGGCCCTGTCTCTTCTGATCCCTCTGAAAAGCCAATGCAGCACTCTTTAAAAAAAAAAAAAGACATCAGAACACCCAGTCTACCACGCACACGGCCCGGCAGGGAAAGAGCCCAAGGCCGCCGACCCAGTCTTCAATTTCCTATCCAACTGAGCATCCATGGAATGCGCTAGAAAAACGAGCTTGATCCACAAAGGCCCCGCCTCGCAACCCACAGCACCCAACGGACCCACTGTTGGGAACATCCTGGAAAAAGATGAAAAATGTGGAACCCAAAGCCAAGGTTAATGGTTTTAATGTTAGGATCCATTTTAAATTGATGTATGTGACATGAAAGAAAATTTGTTTGCTTAGCAGTCTAAAGCCATTCAATAAATGTTTGTGTAAGATGCATTTTTGTCAAATGTTGTAAATTGAGATCTAAATGGTCCAGCTTTTTTTTTTTTTTTCTGAAGAAGTAATGTGTGGCTGTGTGTTACTAATGTAATCAGATTCACTGTGATGGAGACTGTATAATGTAAAAATCTCAGCTCCAGTGTTGAGTAGATGTGTGGTGGTGTGGTAAACACCACTGGATGTTGCTGTGGCTGAATTATAGCAAACAGCCACAGATTTTTGATCAAAATCATGGGTTTCGTTTTTTTTTTTTTTTTTTTGCTTAAATACTGTATGCTTTAATATTTCATCGTTAGGAAACTAAATATTTGAGTACTGGATTTCATTAAAATGCCATGGGAATATGTCATTTACTATTTCTTGCCTAGGATGACTGCAAAGATTCTGACGAGCCAGTTAAACAACTAGTGCTATAATTAGTCAGTCTTCCAAAAGCTGTCTAAAACCTCGCTAGCTAAGTGTGATTTTTTTCTCACAGTGAATGTCGAGAGCAAAGCTGTCACAGTTCAGTCTAAATGCCTGTGTCTGAAGTGCAGCATACGTAGATTACTGGTTTTTAATTTAATAATGTACAACGATCATGCGTTTTACATATCTATAGTAACAATTAATGTTATTAGACCTCATTGAGACATGTTAGTTCCTGCTGTCACTTATAATAAACAGTTGCTGCTTTAGCAGATTCTTTTGTTTTCCATCCGTTCATTCAAGTTGCCATCTCTAAGCTGTACAGTAGTTGGCTGTTACATCTCTGTGGGCCACAACTTCTGGCAGGTACAGATGCACACATTCACACACCCAATGAAAGGACAATTACGAAATGCCCATCAGACAAGACTGTATGTCATTGGACTGTGGAAGAAAAAAAAAAAAAACAGAGAACCCACTAAATATGGGGAAAAAACACAAACTGCATGTGCACAGACTGGAGGTGAGAATCAAACCCTAAACCCCTAGAGGTGCGAGATGATAAAGCTGACCACCAAGCCACCGTGCCACCCTTTTTTTCTCTACATAAAAATTCTGCTAATAATATGCCTAGTATGTAATATATTAGAAAGTGTGGAAAGTCTCTGTGATGTCCTCCAATCCATGAATATTAAATTAATGTTGAATAACAGAATGGTTCATCACATTAACAGTTACAAAAAAAATAAATAAATAATTGCCTTAAAAGCAGCATTTTTTTTTGTACATATGTTTCTTATTAGTCTTAGATTACCCCTATAAAGTCTCTATGAATAACTAGTTACTATAGAAACAATAACATATTGGAACTAGTGTATTAATATCCAGCTACTGTTTGTGTTACAACAGGAACGACTCTCTGAGCTGTATGGTTACAGAAAATTAATGCACATCTTTAAGATCACTTATATTCTAAAATCCATCTGTAGTAAAAAGTAAAATTCTACATGATACAGTATAATCGAGATTAAAAAAAAAAAAAAATATATATATATATATATATATATATATATATATATATATATATATATATATATTGTGTGTGTGTGTGTGTGGAATTGATCCACTAACTGAATCCATTATATATATGAATATATGTATATAAAAAGTATATATGAATATGCGCTTGCATTTGAGGTAAAATGTTGTGTTTCCTCTATAATTCTGCAGGTGCCATTCTCTAAACTATTCACACAGTGGCAGACAGGACAGCATCCCGTGTGATGGGACTGTGTTATTTAATAAGATTATTTAGAACTGTAATTACGGAAAAACATTCAAATCAAAGCAGCTGACAGAGGTCATTTATGAAGATATTTATTAAATAATGTTGCATAGAGAATTGCAGCACAAATCGAATCAGCACCTGCATATCGTGATACAATTGTATCGTGTGGTTATATCTGGTGATTCCCATCCCAACGTATAATGCTTGGGTTTGGGAAATGTGCAAAGAATTTTTTTTGTTCAGAAATCTTTAGTTTTTAAAACTACTATATACGTAGGACAAAATGCCAAACTTCCACCAAGTTCATTGACATACAGGATGTTTTTTCATTTTTATTGATTGAATTGAGTAACTGATCTTTGATTCCTTTTTTTTAAGGTAAGTTTTGAGTAAAATATTTTGCTCTCAAAGAAAATACAAAAGTACAAAGAAATTTTGTCGATTTTTGTTTTACACATAAGCTAGAGAAAAAGTGGATAAAGGTTAGTATGGAAGGTGCTGATGTTTTGCATATGTATTAAATATTATATTCTATATTATATAAATAAAATATATAATATATAATAATATAATATAATATATAATATATGACTACAATATTATATGGATATACAGTATAAAACAATAAATGCTCCTAGACAGTACTATATGAGGTTGGTAGGACTGTGTGTGTGTGTGTGTGTGTGTGTGTGTGTGTGTGTGTGTGTGTGTGTGTGTGTGTGGTTTTATGTGGGGGCGTGTGGTGGAAGTTGGAAGAAGAGCGAGTGCATTCGTAGGAAACGGGCCGCCGGAGAAGGCTGATTGACGGGCTGCAGAATGCTGGGTCAGGTAGCATGTGGCGAGTGTGTCCATGTTTTGCGTGCCTAAACAGAAGCATGTATAAGCGTAGCCCCGGCCCTTCCTGACAGCCCAGACACCATGCAGCTGCTGGCTTGATTGAGACATCTGCAGCAAGCAGATGGGCTTAGAGAAGAACAGGGTTTTGATGTCTATCACTGACATTAAAACAGCAATACACTGCATTTACACAATGTGAGGTGAAGAAGGAGGCCAGTTACACGTTCGGGCTGCAGGACGCAGGCTCTGTCTACAACACTTGAGTGCTGTCTTCTTCAGTGAACTTCCTCAGAGCTTTCACTTTAGCTTAAGTTGCTGAGGATGGAGCTCAGAAACGGGTTCAAAGGGAAAGATGTTTTTTTACTGTAATAAAGCCATGCGGTGGAATGCACAGTGGAGTGCATGGTGTTTTGTTTGCTGTACCGTCTTCTGAGTTTGCAGATTGAAAGTGCAAAAGTTAAAGTCTTTCTCTCTGTCTCTCTTTCTCTCTCTCTCTCTCTCTCTCTCTCTCTTTCTCTCTGTTTATCTACCTTTCTATGAGCGCAGTCGGTCTCAGATCAGTGTGTTGGAGGTACGGCTCTCTTCCAGTCGGCCCTTGTTTTGTGGATCCCTTGAGGAAGCAACACATACTGAAATCCTCGGCTTTTACAACTATTTATTCCTGCACTCTTATCATCTGCTTTGTTTATCCTCCACACGGTTATGCAAACGCTTTTGCTGTCTGGCTGTGATTTTTACTGAATGGCGCCACTTAAACTTTAAAACATTTATGATTATCAAAAGAGAAAAAAAATGTATTACAGTCATCAATGGTGACCCTTCTATTTTGCACTGCCTTTTTATCCAATTTGCAGACCCTCGTCCAACTTTCCGTCTATTTCTTTTTATGTGCAAACCCCGAACTACCGTTGCGGAGCCACGTGACGTCCGAGACCTGAGCGAGTCTCGGGTTGCCATAGCATTGGGGTTATTAAGAGATCCAGTGGCTGCCTGCCTCCCCTTTTATGATTCTCTGGCTGAATAAAAATTTAAAAGGCCATTAAACACCATTACCCCCTCCAGTGTAGGTGTCACTGCAAGCGATGCTGAGTGAAGTAGCTTATTTTTCTATTAGCAGAGCGAGGAGAGCTGGAGAGAGCATGGGGCCAGGGTAAACGAGTCTTTGCTCTAGACTGGCCACACGGTCACTCTTTAATTAGCCTGCCCTTCTCCTCTTTGTCTAATGGAGCTCTGAGCTCTGAAAAGGGTAAGTCTTTCCAAACAAGCTCATAGAATACATTAGTCGGGTTGGCACAGGTAGTGCCTGGATCTTTTGGAATAAGTGAATGGAGCATAAAAGTACACGTAGGTCCACTATGCCCGGAAACCAGAATACAATCTTTGTAGAATGCGCTTCTCGTACTGTACTCAATCTTCGAATTAAGCCTTAAATATGGCATGCTTTAGTTAGCTGAATATCTTCCTCCTTCCTCCTCCTCCTCCTCCTCCTCCTCCTCCTCCTCATTCTCTTCCTCACACTTACAGCTCCAAAGAGGATGAGTGGTGTGTGGAAAAGGGGAACAGAGGGGCTGAGCTGGAAAGACTCTCTCTCGGGCAGATGGTGAGAAGACAGGGGAGCAGTCACCCCACTGCTTAGCCAGCAGAGACACACACTCACAGAGACATTCACAGTGGCACACACACACACATACACGATCGCACACACACGCACGCACGCACGCACGCACGCACGCACACACACACACACACACACACACACAATTTCTGTACAGTTATCTGCTATAATCTTTCATTCAACAAAACAGTTCAGTGGCATGACTTTTATTTTGCTCCATGTTCACAGCATACGTGTACTCGTGTACCACTTTCCTTTCCCGCGTCTGTCCCGCATTTTAAAACACTTCTGCTCGCCACTTTAGGCTCCAGCTTTCCTCCTTCCTTTCTTTCTTGAACTCCCTTTAAGAGCCCTTTAAGGATGATTACTCTCCAGCTGAAGATCAGGTTTTTATTTTGATCTCAAGCTTTAGTGTTGTCAGTAATACAGAGGCAAGTTATACTGTACGTCTCACCGAAGACAGAAGTCCTCTTAAGCTCACAATAGAAGAGAAAAAAATTGTCTATATATACAGTAGCACTTCTCTCTCGATTTTGTGGTGTTATCAGGTGGCTTGTCTTTGTGTGTGTGTGTGTGTGCGTGCGATTTTCTTGTTGTTAAGCTCATACGTTTGACTGTGTTCCATGTAACCCTGTGCGATGTGTGACACTCACCAGCCGCTCCCATATGGCAAGGAAAAAAAGAGGCTTTGTCACATACCAGGTTGTGGTGGCGTTTTTTTTTTTTTCTTACAGCATTGCAAACAAGCACAAACGCAGTGAGAGGTTGGCTAATTACAACAGGCCTTCTTTTAATTATTCTCCCAAAGCAGAAAGAAGGAGGGAGTGCTGCGCTCTCCCCCTGCCCCACACTCTCATCTGCAGTGGACAACAGACAACGTCGGGTTGGGACACGCGTTCGGTTTAACACATGTCATGCTTTCATCCAGAGGTTGTCAAGCCTGGCTCCTTATTGTAATTCATTAGGATCTTGCTTGTAAATTGGCCGTAGGCTTGCGGTCTCTTAATTAGGGACTGCTGAGAAACTTTTACTAACTTTGACTTTGAAGTTTGCTTGATTGACTCTGTAGCCGAGTTTTTTCTTTTTTCTTTTCCATGGTGCTCCTACTTTTAGAGTCCTGAGGATGTCTTAATAGTATATTTAGTATGGGGTATGAAATGGGTTATGCTGCATTTGTCTAGAAATTGTGTACAGTCTCAGGTTAAACTACGCATGGCACTGTGAGGCTAGTGGCTGTTAATAATGAAGGATGCTTGGCATTATTTGTGTCTGCGTGTAGTGTTTTGTCAAAAGTAGGCGAGTTTTGCTAGCTTGGTAGATTTATGTATCCCACAGGGATCGCTGGCCCACTAAGACGCTGCCGTTGCTCTACATAATTATAATGAGAAGGTCCTTGTAAACTCATTAATATTTGTGTGAGTAAAAAATGTTGCATCACATAACATCTGCGACTGATGCACATGTACTTACAGGAAGTGTTCAACTGTGCTTTAAAAAAGATCACGGTCATTTGTAATGGTTAAAGGGAGAAAGAAATGTTTTTTTTAATCGAAAAACGTTTATATGAGTTAGGTTTCTAGTTTCAGTTATAATAACATATTTTAAGCCATGAACTGGGACACGCGTGCATCTGTCCATGCTGTGAGGTTTGACTAAATGAGAGGATGCAGAGGGTGTGTTTATTACTGAAACACTCATGTTACATTCATCTGATAATGATGATAATGCTTCTGTAGGATCTCTCTCTCCATTAGGGAAATATTAATAGTTGACTGTGTGTGTGTGTGTGTGTGTGTGTGTGTGTGTGTGTGTGTGTGTGTGTGTGTGTGTGTGTGTGTGTGTGTGTGTGTGTGTGTGTGTGTGAGTGTGTATACAGTACATGGTGGGAGGATTATAAATCTGTCTGATGACATTAAAATCAGGCTACATTAACATTTGTTGTGAGATGTTTTCAGGGGATTAACCTGGCCTGAACTATGATGGCCATTCATTAACCTTGGCTAGCTTTAATACAATGCAGACGCTTAATCTGCCCTGCTAACACAACCAAGACGATGTAGTACAGTGTGATATTGCTTTGAGTTCCCTCTTGCCGTTTCACTAATTAAGCCTGGAGTGCAACATCAGGTCTTCCTATGCGCTATCATCATTTTAAATTTATTTTTGATTGATTTGCGTTGGCCTTAACTATGCTTTCCGAAAGATCAATAAATAAAGATCAATACTTTAATGTTTTCTTCAGACCTTATATTAAAAAATAGATTGCCTATAAAGAGGGCTAAATTACTGATAGAAGTGCCTGCACTGAATGCATGTCAACTGGAATTTAATTGGACAACACTGGACCATTTGGGATTAGTTGAGGGAGTGCTGGCACAGAGCAGAGAGACAAAGAGAGGGATGGAGAGAAGAAAGTGAAATCCTGTCACAGTGGAATTGAAGTAATATCAATGACCACTGAGCATGACACCAAGTCTATCCACTGCCCAGTAATATATATATATATACAGCTACAGCTTATTTAGTTATTTCTGTTATTGCTATACTATACTATACTATACTATACTATACTATACTATACTATACTATACTATACTATAACATACCATAGCATACTATGGTCTGGAAATACTATAGTACTAGGCATGGGAATAATTATGGACCACCCAATATGATATTATCACAATCCATGTTTGTTGATTTGATTTATATTGTGATTATCTTCATGAGTATCAGGATTTTATAAATAACCTGATATATTTTTTTAAAGTTTGTTACACTTTAGCAAATAATCCTACCTCACATGATGCTGCCCTGCACGCCAATGTGTGATTAGTGTAAATGTTGCCACTTTTCAGGTTATAGAGGAACATAGGTACATTTTACCACCGCAAATGCAAACATATATAAATTACTGAGGTCAAGAATGTTTGGGAGGATGTGGGAATAACTTCCACTTGCGTTCCTGTAATGTGCATATGGTGTTTGTGAATGATTGTGTGTACCGTTCTCACAGACAGATGTGTGTCTCTTTGACAAGTTGGCAAAACGTTATCTATCGATTTTCAAGGATCGGGTGTTCTGCATGGTAAATGTTAACGGGAAAAACTGCAGTGAGCTCTGACCCACCTTGGTAAGATCGTCATTCATGGATGTGTGGCTTCTTTAAAACAGTTGCACCGTTTACACATTTTACTTTAGCTAAGAGTTGCTTGAAGTCTTCAATAAGAAATTTCATCACAAGGGACCCGGAGCCTATCCCTGAAGACTTAGGGCGCAAGACAGGGTACACCCTCGACGGAGTGCCAATCCACTGCAGGGCACATACACATGCACACACTCATTCACACACTACGGGCAATCTTGAAACACCAATTAGCCTAATCTTGGACCATGGGACGAAACCGAAGTACCCGAAGGAAAACAACCAAACATGGGGAGAGCATGCAAATTCAATGCATACAGACCACGAGGTGGAAATTCAACCCTGACCCTGGAGGTGTGAGGCCACAGGATAACCACTAAGCCACCATGCTGCCTCTGTATGGTGAGTAATAGTATTACCAATAATAAAAGTAATAGTATAGTAATAGTAGTAATAGTATACTGTAGTATACTATTACCATACTATACACTTAACTTAGAGTATTTGCGTGGTAATAAATAACATGACAGCATACTATCAATTATATATTCTATTTCTCTCAGTTGCAGTTGACCATACACTACATTTCAAAACAATAAAGCCTTCAAAGCAAATAAAAGCCTAATAATTTTCCTATTAGGATGAGGGCTTCTAGTCGTTTCTCAGTGTAAGTGAGGCACCTGGAAACATTTTGGTGAAGCCTCAGTGGGCCGAGACTCGAGCTGAACTACGTACAGAAGTTACAGTTCAGTGTGTAGCTGCAGATCACAAATGTAATCCAGATCTACTGTATAGAGCACTAAATCATCTCTTCTTGTCTTTGCTTCACCCTGAACATGCAGGAATGGGCTGTATTATGTGCTTCTGGTGAAAAAAGTATTCATACAACAACCAATTGTGAAGCATTCATTCAAGGAAATGTAGATCTATTAATGTGGGTATGAGGGTGCAAACCCACTGCTATTTGCACTGGATGTTTCATAACTGTTGCAAACAATTCATATAATCATTAATATTATTTATTATTCATTATGTGTTTGTTAGTTAACCTAATGATCGACACAGAATGTCGATACAATAGCTTGGTTTCAGACAGGATGTATAATAGGGTGGAATGGACAAATATGCCATCGGGTCAGCACTGATTTTGAGTATTTTGTATTGTGTGCCAAAACCCGTTTTTTGACGATCCCTGATTAGCAGTAGAGATGATTCTCTGCCCATCTATTCCTTTCTCTTCCCTTCTTTCTTCTCTCCTGCAGCTGGCATGAGGGAGTAAAGGGACAGCTGTGGGCTAAGTCCAGCCTGAGCCTGCAGGGAGTGGGGGGTTAACACAACAGAGGCTCCAGTCCCTGGGCTTCCTTTAATAGCCCCAGTTTGACCCTGGCTCACCACACACACAGTCTCTATGATTAATGACCTGGTTTTTCCTGCTCACACATTCAGATACACACAGCACTTACACACATACATGCACTGCTATATTACTGTGGTGCTTATGCTAGCAATGCTGCACTTGAGCTTTGAGGAGTGTATGTGTGTTAGTATGCATGTATTTGCCTTTGATATATTGATACCACTTCCCAACATCGCCTTTCTTGATTCATTAGGCAAAATTCATGTATGTGTATGTGTGGACAGTTTGAGAAAAAGGTTGAGATAGCCATCTGAAGTGGATGGATTTCCTCCATAGAGTGTGCTTATCTGTTCCACAGTCAATAAACAAATGAGCTCTGAAGATCTGTGTGCAGTTGTATATGCACGTTTTTCTGTATGTGAATGTGTTCATGTGCATGTGTTCATAAGTGTGTGTGTGTGTGTTGCAGATCGTAGTACATGATCCTCAAGTCTCCAGAATGTAGTAGGATAAATGTAGTGCCCAAAGATAGACACTCAGGATTATCACGCTCTTATTAGTAAGTGCTTGAACTGAGCACGTCATCTCATTTGAAGCTGTTGTAGTTTATATCACTGTTAAAATAAAACTGCATATGATGCCACAGTCTGTTTAAGCACTTTTTTTACATGCACCAGGTATCTATGCTTTTTTATGTTCATTTTAGCCTTCAATTATTTTATCAAATGGCTTACCCATTTGTATTGTATATTTGACTATGATATATTTTGACCTCCACACTATGTGCTATTTAAGATTTAATTATGACGTAAGTGTTATACCAATTTTTCGCAGTTAAGATTATTATGTATTTTTTTACTTATGTGGGGCGTTCAAGTAAAACTGGGACTTTTGGTTGTACAAAATAACAGAAAACCAGCTTTATTTCTCTATATCATCCCCTGGTACATTAATGAACTTATCCCAGCCTTTCACTAGTGCTTGGATACCATCAATGCAGACCATTTTCTCAATATGCCAGAGCCTTAATTGGACTGCCAGGAATTTCTTTAACAGCCCAAACATGTGGAAACAGCTTGGTATGAGGGCAGGGCTGTATGTGGAATGTGAGAATAACTACCACCTGTAATGTAGTTCCTGTACCATGCAAGTGGTGCTCATTAATGAATGTGTGTACAGTTCCCACAGACTGATGCGTCTCTTCCGCAAGATGGTAAAGTGTTTTCAGTCGATTTTCAAATATTAGGCATTCCACTCACTGAATGTTCACTGAAACAACTGCTGTAGGCTCTTAGGCACCTCGGTCAAGATCGTTACTCAAGGACATATGGCCTTGTTTAAACGTTTGCACCATTCAGATGTTTTACTGCGGCTCATCGCTGTACTGTGTTCAAAATCGTCTGTAAATGTCAATCGGTTTTACGCCTTCATTCATGAGAAATTTCATCACGGTTTGACTTCAACAGCCCTCATATACTGTGTGTTTATGCAGGATGCCATGTTGCCATGTCTATGACTTACATCAGTGGAGAGCCATCTGGCCAACTGTCATCTTCAGTATCAGCTTTTCTCTACTGGATTGTTCTTATATCCAAATTTAGAGAAGCATCTGGAAGTCCATGCTGTCCTTTTCCTTTCCTGCCCAAAGCCTTTGTCTAAGAAATCCTTCTTCTCTTGGTTACCAGGCCAAGCCATGAGAAAGCCCAATTACACATCATAAGAGCGGCTATAATTGTTGCTAGAGGTGAGGATACCCTCATATTATCTTGATACAGGATGTACTGTAGATACGTGACTTGAGTTTCCAGAGTGTTTTTGCGGAGCCCGTCCTATCCATTCAACCAGACCTTGGTCACTCTGGGAGGTTAAGCTGGCGTAAATGTTGGGAGGTGCAACAGGTCAGCTTTAGTGCATTTTGTTGTAATTGGGTCCCAGTTGCCTTGTCAGAAATCAATTCATGTTAGGAGCTGGCTAGCAAGGGGAGGTCAAGGCTTCTGCAGCCTAAATATTTTATTTGTACTACAAGTCTTGCGCTTTTAAAGTTGGTGCTGTCCTGCTTTTCTTTTTCCTTTTTTTCCCCCCTCCCATTTCCCTGACGCATGGATGCAATTGGCCGAGCCTCTTTACCCAGGTCAGGGCTGGGTTAAAATCAATTATAATCAATTATTAAGTGTTATTAATTATTAAATCTTGTGAGATTGGGAAACAGAGCAGCCTGGAATAAACTTTGTATGTCTAAGAGGTTCAACTTTTTCTATTAGCATTTATCTTGATCATGATTGCTAAACCTGAGAAAAACGGAATACGGAAAAGCCAAACTATATTTATGTCTTATTATCATTTTTGCTGAAAAGGTACTTTGTTTACAGTGCAAACTTTTTGCTGCTTAAACTTTATGTACTGTATAAAAATAGGAATATGCTGGAATAAACAGTAATGTAAGCTTTCTTTTATAGGATGACTTTTGACCGTCTGTACACTTACTCAGATCAAATCTTCTTGAACGCTGTGAGCTTTCACCTTGTTTTTTTAGACTCTTCACCTTATTGTTTAGTCTAACACTTTTGTTCGAGTCCACGTGAACGACAAGTGCGTCATTTTATTAGCTTCATTTTTGTTTTCATGCACTGCATTTGTGCATTTAGTGGACATCATCAGCTGAGCTGTTTTCATCACATTTGAATTGAAGACAATTATTAGGAAAAAGATTATGAAATTGGCAGGAAAAAATGGCTAAATTTGTGCAAAACAAAGTGAAAACTCAAGAACCTGAGATATGTTACAGTAGACTTGTGTTTATTACATTTCTGTTTGATTATGCCTGTGTACATTCTTCATCCTGAAGATTCAAAAACAGAATCAAATTGGTTGTGACACTTCATAAAACCCCAAGGATAAACTGTTTCTGGCTTTACTAAATCAAGTCTAAGTACATTTAAATGATTTAATTAAAAATACAAAGTCAGCTTACCGTGTAGAGACTGAAAGGCCTAGAGTGACTGGGTCCCGCTGTCTGTTTTGAGGCAGGGTATGTGTGCACACAGTGGCCCTTCCTCTCATTAGCACAAACATGAAGAGGCCCACTGTAGTGGTGAAACAATTCGGCAATATCGTCTTCACCTCTCTTCACTTTGTACTCTTGTCGCAGCTCTCCACATGCATGCAATTACACTGAATGAACAAACAGAGCTGGTGTGCGTGGCTATTCATGCTATTCAGGGCTAGATGAAATCCAAACTTTCCAATCCCACAGCTCTTTAGAGTTCATCAGGGTGCCGAATAAGTTCAATCGTTCAAGGTGGTTTGTTTTCATCCCTCTAAAAATACAAATTTGATTTCCTCCAGGCACAAACCAGGCAGCTATGGAGCTTGGATGGGGCGTGATTTGTTTTTGACTGTAGCTAAATAAGAGCTGTCCCTGATGGAGCACAACCGTCACTGCAGGAGCCAGCAGAGGAGTTCACATTCTGGCTCCATGGCATTTTCCCCCCCCCTTTCTAAATAATAAGGGCTAGAGAGACCAATTGACAAGCTGGCCTTAAGTGGGATGAGAGGTGAAGACGCCTCAGCCAGCCCGGTCGATCAGGTGCCGGCTGATTGAGAGGTGGTACATCAGAGGCACATGACGTTCCACTCCAATGAGCAATCTTGTCTATCAGAGGGTATTTTTTCTCAATCAATCAATAGTGCTTCCATCAAGGCAGGGCAGGTCTATGTTGCCCTGGTCCACTGTATCTGCTTCGACCACCTGCAGGACAATCTAATGTCTTCGCAGACCTTCAGCACTAAAAGCATTTAGCAGTGACACACATGGCTGGAGTGACTACCAGTTCATCTACTCAAATGATACCCATCACTCAGCTAAGAGTCATATCCAGTCATTTTTTTTCATCACTACTGGGGTGGTGCTGTTATTATCAATTAGACCTTGAAATCATGGCTGGATTAATCTGAAGTCGGAATACTCCTTTAACCACTTTTAACTTAACTGTGAGTCAAGTTCTCAGATGCCCCCCTTCTTTCTCTCCTATGAAGGCTGGCGTGGAGGCGTGGGAGTAATTGGTGGTGTGGCGCATCTTACAGGAGCAATTAATGAAGTGGTGTGGCTCAACAGCGATGTGCAGCTCTGTAGGAGGATGGCTGTACGGGGATTACCGTCTCAGTCCTCCAGCATGCGGAGAACAGTGAATTAATCTCCAATCTCACCAATTCGACGAGTCCCCAGAGCTTGCCTAATTAACCTAATAAAAAATACTAATAGAACAATTTCCAAAGGTAAATTTAATTTACTTGTCGGCCTTGTACATCAATAGGGATAAGGACGACCGGGTACTTAGCTGTCTCTGTTAGCGTCAGTGCCAGCTCCTAATAAATATGCGCTCGTTCACGTCTTCACATGATTACGCCTCCTGTCACCGGCCACAGCTAAATTGTGATGAAAATAGGGGCTGATAGCAGAATTAACATGACCAAATATTAATACAATATTTCTCTAGAAGGACGATGAGATTTTCAGTCTTTCTCATTCTGTGGTTTTCATTCTCTCTTGATATGATGATTGCTTTTGAGAGCAGAACGAACTAATGCTATAATAAATCACATTTGATTAAGAAGATTGCCACCCTTTTTTTTTTTTTGCACTAATATGGGCTTAAACAAACGCCGCTCATATGGAATAATCATAAAAACTTACTGAGGGGAACTTTTCCCTATCGTTTACAGCAATGTTCTACAAGAGCCATTAAGCCAATCTCATTACTGCCCTCCCAATGACTGTGTAATGACCTGCAATCATTTGTAAGTGAATAACTATTAAAAGCCCAGACAGCACTGAGGATGGGTTTCAAATTAAAACGCACGAGATGTAGTCTCTTCTCTGCTTATTATGGATCTATAGATATATAACAGGCCCCCTGACCAGGATCACAGCGGAGGACTGGGAAATCGGGAAATGAGCAAGAAAAAGCGAAAGAAGCTGTTGTGCTTATAGAATTAGACTTGGGAGCTTCTTTTGAGCCATTTAAAGTATGACCTTACGATTTTTGTCATGGCATTGGCCTCCAGTGAATGTTCTCACAGTGTGTGTGTGTGTGTGTGTGTGTGTGTGTGTGTGTGTGTGTGTGTGTGTGTGTGTGTGTGTGTGTGTGTGTGTGTGTGTGCGCGTGTGTGTGCGTGTGTGTGTCTGTCACTGTCAGTGTCACTTTGCCCAGCCAGATGTGTAGGGAATCAACTGTGCTCCTCTGTGTGTAGAACTTTATCAGGCCATTGTTCTGTTGCTGTCACGCATGAAAGGGCCAATCAGTGGCTTTTATTTCTCCAGGATGCTTTGTGAATGGATAATTGCTTCTAGGAAATTCTAAACTCCAAATAACTTTTTTTTTGTGTGTGTGTGTTAAATAATTTTCCCCTACAGTAGTAGCAACCTTCAACTGAAATCCATTCAAGTAGGCCTTTCAAATAAAGATTGGAAAGAACTGATGTTCTTTCCTGTACTTCAGATCTTCTCTTACTATTTGATTGAATGATAATATTTTCTTTTGCACTTACTGTAGATTTAGACATGTTTTACTGTACAAAGGCAACATTTTACTGCATTGATCCTCAGTAGCTTAACTAACTGTCCAAAGTTTGGACACACCAGTCACAAAATTGCACACAAGTTTGGATTTAATTTTCTATATTCTAGAACAATTCTGGGGATTTCAAAATTATAAAATAAAATATAGACAACAGTACAACAGTCGGTTGGTGTTATAACAAGGTTATGTAGGTCAGCCTTTCTGGAATAGTTCTTGCAAGAACAGTATTTTGTCGAGTGCATTTGCAAAACCCATCAAGGACCATGATGAAACGGGCTCTCATGAAGACCATCCCAGTTAAGCAAGAACAATACTTACAGCTGCTGCAGAGGAGATGTTCATTTAGAGTTACCAGCCTCAAAAATCACCAAGTAACAAACAGCACCTCGGATTAGCACCGTTATGAAGGCTTTACAGGGAATAAGAAGCAGATACATCTCAAAATACAGTAAAATGTTAAAAGAAGATTATTGCATATTTATGATGCCTTCAGCATTGTTTTACAATGTAGAAAAACCAGGAAAGACCATGGAATTAGAAGGTGTGTCCAAACTTTTGCCTGGTAATGTAAATTTAATAAAATAAGTGGCAACACATGTTTTACAGCAAAACAGCCAAAAGATGTGGTTTAAAAATTGACTGTTTATATAACAACCTCATTTCCCCTTTTTCGGTTCCAGCCACTCAGAATGCAGCCTGTATGATTCATACGGTAGGTCTCTATGTGGCTTAACAAACAAAAAAACAATTCTCCGAAACTGGTCAGGTACAGGGACAATACTGAAAGCGAGAACAAAATGTCCTTCAGGAAGCCTGGAGAACTATTCCCGAAGACTACATTAAAAGTATAAGAAAGTCAGGCTCTTGGGAAGCAACGTATGATGAAATAAGGGACGGCTCAAGACTTTTGCACAGTACTGTACTATATATATGTGAAATCATATGAAGTTATGAGTATTGATGAATGGGAGTATTTTCCCCTAGAGGCTATTAAAAATATCTGACAGAATTTAACACAGTTATGATAATTAGCCTCACCATTATGAAATCAATGTTCATTCTTTAAATTTGTAGAATAACTGTGCGAAAGTAGACCAACTTACCAGTATAACTGTATAAAAGTACAACGGCTAAGACTGGTTTCTTTTAGCATTCAGTGTGCCAGTGAAAGCCTATGTAGCAATCCCTTTTGCATCTTCATTCAGCAAATTATTGTTGGATAACAATCCACCCTTGAGGGCCTTGCTTACAGACCCAGGTGTCTTGCCGTTCCTGAGATATGACCAACCCTCTGAAGTTCTAGACCAGAGATTCTTAAATTTTTTAATCCCACAATTATTATTATTATAAATAATTTGACATTATTAAGTTTTGGCATGTTTTTTTTTGTGTGTATTTGCATGTTTAAAGTACATGGATAGACTCTGACTCCATAGCTAGATCGATTCCTTTGGCTTAGTCTAATTAGCCACATTGTTTTTACAGTTGAGGAAGGAAGAAGAATTCATTGTTTTGATCAGCAGTTGGAGCAGGACGTTTTCCTGACAAGGGTCATGTACGGTATATGGCGTACAGTACACACTGATTCTTTTATTTTATAACCAACAAGTCAAGGAGTCTATTCTCTCGGCAAATATACTGCTGTGTATGGATCGGCATTGGCCGATCCTACCAGTACATAAATCCATTTCAGAGTGAAGCATATTTGTTTTTTGTATTACTTGTTTAAGTATTTTTTTTCCCCCCATTTTACCTGGAGTGGTTTATCATATTTCAGTAGTTTGATCATTTCTGTGCCTGCACTCCAAGTTCTTGTCTGGAATTCTTGACAAAGGGAGCTATGCTAAATAAAACGCTTTCCTTCTGTTTCATTTTCCAGACTGATAACGATTTCTCTTCGAGTGTTTGACAGACCAGTGCCTATAATGTGACAGACAATGAAACAGAATAAGTGAGAAAAATGAGGAGAAAAAAATGAGGAGAATTAAAGAAAGAAAAGAGACAAGAGCCAATGAGTGTGAAGTGAAGGAAAAAATGAGAAAGATACATTTTCAGAACTCAGACGTGAGTGGTTATAAACTATAAGCAAAGCTTTTCACAAATTTACATTTACAGCATTTGGCAGATATCCAGAGCAACTTTCGTTATATTTCATTATACATCTGACAGGTTTAAAAGCAGTCATAACAGCATAGCATACTGCTATCTTACTGTAACTATAGGGTTTGGAAATAAATTGTTCAATTTTTTTTTAGTCCACTGAAACAGTACAGTTGCCTTCTGACCATTCTCCTCTGTGTGTGTGTGTGTGTGTGTGTGTGTGTGTGTGTGTGTGTGTGTGTGTGTGTGTGTGTGTGTGTGTGTGTGTGTGTGTGTGTGTGTGTGTGTGTGTGTGTGTGTGTTTTAATCTAGACACTGTGTTTTGTTCCCCGCTGAGTCTCTGGTTCCTCTCAAGGTTTTTTCCTATTTTCATCTCAGGGAGTTTTTCCTTGCCATTGTCACCCTCGGCTTACTCACCAGGGACATACTGATAGTTATAGCCTACACGTTTTCTGTACATTTTCATCTTTATTTCCATAAATATTTCATTCTGTAAGACTGTTAAAATTGCTATTGTTGTGATTTTTAAAAATACGATCGTTAAAAGCGCCGTACAATAGAAATTGAATAGAAATTAAATGGTTTGTGAAAATCCCAGGAGATCACAATACTCTGAAATAGTCATTCTGAAATACTCAACACAGCCAGGCAACAAGTCTGATCACATTTTCCCCCATTCTGATGTCTGATGGAAATATTAACTGAAGCTCTTGACCTGTATCCGCATGAGAATATTCGATGTGCATTTGCTGATTGGATAATTGCATGAATGTGGATTTGTGCATGCGTTTAGGTTAATGTTCATGGTGAGTGTATTTTGATATACATTATTTTAGCATGCAATAAAAAGATAATGTGTCCCATCTAGCTTAATAATTACCGCTCGTTATATTCTTACTTTTGTAATTTATAAATAGCAGTATTTTTATCTGTGACTGTTGTTTCTGGATTTTACCCAACACTGTTTCACGTTCCCTAGTCTTTACATGCTTATTTCTGACTGTGTTAGTCTTTTGGGATAAGCGTCCTCGACTCAGCCCTGGTGTTACTAATTGCGTGTTTCAGGCAATTATTTGAATCAAATAATTATGCTTTATACAAATGGTGGCACAGCTTCGTGCATTTTCCTCCCCCCCCCCCCCCCCCCCCAAAGAATCTTTGTGTGAGAGATTATTCGGTAGAAAGTAAGCACCTCTTATTTGTTGCAGTTGTCACATTATTCATGCTTATGAACAGACACAAAGCACAGGTATCATCCTTGAGAAACAGAGACAGAACAACAACAAAAACATCAATAATTTTACTACTACTACTACTACTAATAATAATAATTCTGCTGTATGAATATTAATACCTTAGGACTGTACAGTTTCATTGTTCTCTGTATGAGGATGTGTACGGTACCTACAGTATAGTCCCCCACAGAAGAAATTGAGAGGTTTCCTTTTTTTATCTCTCTGTCACATATACATAGCAATGACCCAGCACTCACAATGCAGGCACCATGCTGTGAATTCCATCTAACCAGAAACACAAGCGAAAATTGTTATGCAAATGAATATGCGGCAGTCATTGGAGAAAGGTTGTGATGTTTGTTAGGGTGTGTGTGTGTGTGTGTGTGTGTGTGTGTGTGTGTGTGTGTGTGTGTGTGTGTGTGTGTGTGTGTGTGTGTGTGAGAGAGAGAGAGAGAGACAGAGAGAGAGAGAGAGAGAGAACATAACAGGACCTCATTCGTTTTCTGTAGGCTTTTTTCCCCACGTTTTGTTGTTTTGTATGGATCCTAATATGAATTGCAGGAAGCCATTGATTTAGCTTTTAAGTGCCAGATACAGACACTTCCATTATTACAATCATAATATCTGTTGATCCTGATGTTAGGGAATACAGAAACTGCATAAATATTCCCTATTCTGTTGTGTAGCTGGATATGTACAGTACCAAGAATGTTATGTCACTATCTCGGATTATCTGTAGGAGCTTTCTCAGAAGGGACAAAAAATAATGAATGCACGAAAAAACTTTCTTTTTTTTTTTTTCTTCATGGAAGAGCTGATAGATACCCATAGTCAAGTGTTTATAGACAGGCGGATGTGGTCTTCATTGTTACTGCCTAATAAAAAGCCCACATGCTGTGTGATTAAATAACAGGGATGGCAGTAAAGATAGAAGGCATAATGATGGTTACATGCAGGTCAGTTACAATTTAATTGTCATTGCACATCATTGCTAGCATATCAATTTGATGCTGCTTAGCCGAGCAGAAAACAAAGCTTTAGCACAGACGGAGAGGCCTACAGGATCTATCTTTTTTTTTTTTTTTTTACTCCTGGGGAAAATGTACATCCCTTTGCTTATTTTCTCTTCTCTTCTCTTCTCTTCTCTTCTCTTCTCTTCTCTTCTCTTCTCTTCTCTTCTCTTTTGCAGCACCAGTGTTATCTTAAGCTCTTTACTAGCATATATTCAGATTAAAATCAATGTCTTCTATATGGATTAAAAATATATTTGATATTTTTTTAAAAATGGTAATTAATAACGATTTATTTTTCACTTTTTACTGGACGTCATGCTAATTGTTCTCTATAAGTTTCACATACTGTATTAATTACAGATAACTCATTGCACTAGTCTGTTATATACAATTCTGATCTGTTTTCTCATCTAGTCCATGTGCACAGTCCAATATGTATTTTTTTTGTCCTATGTAATCACTGCCTCTTTTGCTCTCGTCTCAGACTGTTGTGTATCGCATGTTATATAGTCCTGTGTACTAAGCTAAGTATTGTGCATCAAAAAATGACATACAATACATTCCAATGAATACCATAGACTTTTTAAGTTTTAAATTCTACCATGTTACCGTACATAAGTATTATCTTTACCATGTTCTGTACAGTTTTACATGTTCTGTATGCTTTTTACAAGACAGTATTATATTCCCTTGTTAAGGAAAGTCTTCTGCCCTGTCACACTTTAAACGCTCTCTACATGGGACTTTACTTTAAGTCAAAAAGTCTTCGTGAGCAGTCATGGTGTGCCATGAGGCATTTTTAAAAAGATGTACATCAGAACTATGAAAGCCTCAGCTTGTTAGTGCTGGAGCTCTTGCTAGTGTTGGAAGCTTTTGTCCAGTCCTTGAGAAGCCTGCTTTAGGGTTATTGTTTGTGTTTTAGCTCTCCATGCACATGATGCTCCACATATGGTCACTTATCAAAGAGCTGCACTTCAGAGAAACTGTTTGTGTGGCAGTCAGCTCAGCTATGGCCCGCGATAGCTCGAGAAAATCGTTTCATATGCTCATTTCTCCAAACTTGACAAAATTCCCACCAGAATAGTGTCAGCAGCCAGCCAGGCACTCGTCTCTCTTCTCCAGCCCCATGAAATGTGTACCACGTCTGAAAGCCCAGTCCGTCCCAATAAAGTTTTGGCAAGGGTGGCCTGTTTTAATTGGCAGGCAATTGACGCGCCGATAGACTGCCGTCCAGGGGGTCAAGAGTAATTTACTGCAATGCTAAATGCTTTTTTTTCCTCCTGCTTTTTTTGCACTGCTGTTCCATATTGAAATTCCCATCCAGACTGTATTACACGAGAAGATGATGACTTAATCCCCTGTTAATTAGAATAACATTTCCAGCAGCTGAGACTGGGCCATTATTGCTGAGGCTGGAGGCCGTGCTCGATGTGCGGCCCCAGAGCGCAAGGCTTGGCCTGGGCTCAGAGTGCCGGCCGTCATCCACACCTCCATCTCATGAGTGGTGTAAAGCTGTTAAATCCGCTGATGACTCTCTCGCTGCCTAATAATAAGCTCATGTCTATTGGCAAACCCAGTCCATCAGCACTCTATCTATTTTTTTTTTCTCAGCCACAAATGGAAATGTGTATTAGTATCATTAGATCCTTATATGATATTACAATGTATCAGACCAGCTCATTTTCAGGCAGCCCTGAACAAACATCTCCCTATTTTATGAGACTCTTAGGGTGGCTTCTCTAATGGCTAAAGCACTGGATAAATACATTGCCAAGGAGTCATGTGTACACCAGAAATGAGCATATAGAACTAAAATAAATACTCTAGCACTTTTTAGCCTCATTTCACATATCTTCCACTTGTGCACTGGAAAGTATGTGATATAAACCATCATGTGTTTTAACCCTATTGTACAGGAGTTTTTTCTTTTCTTTTTTTTCCCTTTTTTTAGTAAAAAAAAAAGAAGTGCTTTTTAAGATCCTAGAAAATGTACAGTTGAACTTACAGTACATAGTGCTGGGTTATATCACATTTATATCAATAAAATGATTATAAACTCTTCTAAACACTATCATTATTGTCAGTATGTACTGTGAAAAGTAACACTGAAGATTAAAACCATTTTTTTGTACAAATTGTTTTATTTTTTTCTATATTAAGCAATAACAGCCCTTGTCATTGCCTTTGAAGCAAAAAAATTATTATGCAAAAATTATTGAAGCAAAAAAAAATTATGCATTGTGATACATATTTCACTTCAAGTATTAGAATATTATATTTTTGCTATATAGTTAAGCCATAACCCTTCACACAGCTCTTTTGTACCCCCTGTGTAGGGACATTTTAAGATTGTATGTAAAGCTCGGCTGTATAACAAAAGAATATCTTATGTACGTATAGTGCAATGAATTGTGTCACAGTAGGTATTTATATGGTATATCATAAATATATATTTTGTGCTTTTTGGGACTCACAGGGTAGAGGCTCTGGGGTGTTGATGCGAGGGTCGGTGGTTCAAGCCCTGCTACTGCTAGGTTGCCACTGATGGGCCTTTGGGCCAGGCAATTAACCCTATGCCCATCTGTATTACCCAACCCCTGAGGTGCATGGCATCCTCAGTGCCAGTCACAAACCTAGAGAAATGTGTGTGTTGTGGCAGGAGGGTAATTTGGAATAAAACCTGCGTTGATTCGAAAACTTGCTGTTCGCATGATCGAATGATCGGAGATATATATTTTATGCTTTTCATAAGTTAATGCAATTACAAACTCAAATTTGTACTTGATCTTTAAAATTGTAAAATGTGCTCCCCCCCCCCCCCTCCTTTCAATTGTTTTGTTTGTATATTTAAACCACTTACCTAATATTGTGTAGGTGCCACTTGTGCCACCTAAATAGCTCAGACATATGGAGGCATGGACATGGATACTGCGTTATCAGGTGCACCACCTTCTGTTCAGGCATACAGTACCTGCGTGGATCAAAATGTGTTTGTCCAGCACATCCCACAGACGCTCAGTCAGATCAAGATCTGGGGATTTTGTAGCCCAAGTCAACACCTTGTCATGTTTTTCAAACCATTTCTGAACAATTTTGCCTATGTGGAAGGGTGCATTAAAGAATGCTGAAAGAGACCACTGCCGTTAGGGAATCGAGCTGTCATGAAGGAGTCTACTTTGACTAGAACATTATTTAGAACATTGCCCATATCATCACACTGCCTCTGTTGGCTTTTCTTCTTCTTCTGGTGCCATCCCTTCCCCTGCTAAGCATGGCACATATACCTGGCCATCCTTCCATTGCTCCATGGTCCATTTCTGATGATCACACTCCTACTATAATGACTTTCAGAGGCGGACAGGGATCGGCATGAGCACTCTGGCCACTCCGTGGGTACTCCACAAGTTGTGATGCATGGGGCTCTTCTGATAACTTTATATCATGGCTAGCAGCCACAGTAGGTTTTCTTTTGGATCAGATCAGACAGGCTAACGTTCGCTCCCGATGTGCATCAGTAATCCTCCGGTATCCATGACTCTGTCACCGGTTCACTGGTTGCCTTTACTTGGACCAATTTTGGTAGGTACTAACCACTGTATGCTGGGAACTTCCCATAAGACCTGCCATTTTGGAAATGCTTTGACCCAGTCATCTAGTTATACATTTATTTTTCAGACATTAAATAAATCATCACAGCTTTATTTATTTATTTTTTGCCACTGAATGAAATGGCATGTTGTGAGCTAACAAAATATTTTGACAACATGATATGATATTTTTTGTCACATCATCAACTGCTATTTTTTTTTGTAGAACCATACATACTAATAGTAAATCTTAAATTTTTTTTAACCCTGAATTAGAGTAGTAATGAACTTTAACTAATCACCCAGTTTTTCTCAAATCACTGGTGTATATCTCATTCTCATGTACCTGCATGTTTGTGCTCTCTTGAATGTGATGATTTGTCCTTTGCATGATGCTTCACCCCTAGCCAGAAGGCAACAGTGTTGCAGGGAGCGACGTTGCCAGTGTTGCCCTCCCTTCTCTCTCATAATGCCAACGTTAATCAAACAACCCCACCACTCTTTAAAAAAGACCTCATTACCAGCCTCATTGACTTCACAGCCCGCATCAGTGACCACAGCACCTCACACATTACTGTAAGAGAGCATGCAAGGGCTCAGCACAGTTTGCCTATGGCTCCATCGTTATAGCAAGGGAGGTACACAGTAGCCAGGAGGTTTATAGTGCTGTAATTGGTAGTTAGTGTTATATTTGTAAGACAAATAGAGCTATATGCACACTGTTCCTTCGTTCTTCTGTACTCCGATCTTTACAGCCTCCAAAGGACCTCATTATACAGTAGTTCACCGTAGCGTCACAGAACACATGCACACTCTTACAGGAGCAAGTATGAGTAAACGTAACCCTGACATGTCTGATAGATGGGGTGTTTAAAAAAAAGAAAATCCTTATCATAACTTACCTCAGTGAGTTGGTGGGAGAGAACGAGAGAGAGAGAGAGAGAGAGAGAGAGAGAGAGAGAGAGAGATTGTGCTTGGTCATGTTCCATATTCATTTCCCTGCATGAATGCAGTGTGTTCCTATGACACATATCTGCTTGAAAAGCAGTTCCTTTTTCCCTCAGAAAGAAACTGCGTCATACATAATTGGCACCACAACTTAGCTTTCTATATTTATATTTGTGATGTCTACAACAGAATCGACACTAAAAACTCGAACTCCCAGAATGCAGCGCGGACGACTGTCATGGCTGCGATGGAATTCAATGGAAGTCAATACACCTGGACTCAATCATACACTCAGTATATAGGAACTACACACATTCACCCAATGCAAATCATGCCTGTTTATCCTTATTGCTGTTTTCGAGTATGCCTAACTCAGTCTGTATCTTTTTCCACCTGATTCTAGAGTGTTTCTGAACTCTGAGCATGAGTACCTTTACTTTGTTTTGACTGCAGGGTTTTAAGACTTGCTTAATACCCTTCACACACTTTTAATCCTCTGATACAATCCGCCTACTGGTATAGAACACGACTATAGAATAGGACACCAAAAGCTGCGCAAATAATACAACCTTCATACATAATAATCAGAGTGACATGAATAACACCCAAGTGGTTCAAAAGACAAACTCATGGTAAAGTTAATCTCATCTAATAAGACAAATACATGCACAATGAACTCATAAAATGAGACGCAGCTGTTTCTTTATTATTGTCATAAAAGTTGGACCGTGAATTTGAACAATATATACAACTTGAATAAAATGAGTTAGAGTAAAAAGTTAACTCAGATCTCTGGTGCCAGGTAGGTGGGCAAAGTTCCGTTGGTTACTTTACAAACAAGCGTCAAAGGATTGTAGTTGATGTGAGCAGCTCCGGGGAGTCGGTGGAGAGAGAGATGAAAAAAGGGCATAATGTGCATATTTGTTGATTGAACACCACACACCCTGCTGCATTCTGTATCATCTACAGTGGTGTAATATATAAGCTGGTAGGTGGGCCGGCAAAGATATGCATATGTCCCAGCCCCGTTCAGCTTCACTCAGCTACATCACAGAGGACAGACTGATAAAAAAAAATACAAAAAAAAAAAACATACACACAAGTTGTTCATGTGACCACTGTAATGTCTGCAGGGTATTCAGAAGACTGGCATTGTCCTCAGTCACTCTTAATTAGCTAGGAGCAGAAAGCATTTCTCTTTTAGTCATTGTGCTGTATGTGTGTGTGTGTGTGTGTGTGTGTGTGTGTGTGTGTGTGTGTGTGTGTGTGTGTGTGTGTGTGTGCGCCTGCGTGCGTGCGTACGCGCAAAGGGGCCGGAGTGAGCAGACTACTGCTGAGAGTCACAGCTTGTTCTGTGGCTGTCGCACATTGAGTGTGAACACACTTCAGCTCCGGGAAAAAAGGGGGAAAAAATTGGGAGGAGGAGTGCGAGCAGGGACGGATAGAGAGCCAGCACATCCAAAAGAAAAAAATACACACACACACACACACACACACACACACACACACACACACACACACACACACACACACACACACACACACACACACACACACACACACACACAGAGAAATATATATATATAGCCCTCCATTCTCCTGTGCAATTAATGGCCACACAAAGAGATCGTGGAGAAACAATGGTTCCCACAAAAACCGTAAATAGTGGAAAATAAATCGAGTAAATATTGGATATTTTTGTCAGCTGTGGAGCACTTCAGGCCATGACCCAGGTCTGGGAAAAAAAGAAAGAGGAGGAGAGGGTCAGATCATTCCTTCTTAGCTTGCAGAAAGCAGGAACAAAATCATTAAAATCAGCTTTCAGTCACTGTGCCATCACGCAGGCTTTCAGCCACTCACACGCACTCCTGGATGAGCACAAACTCCGTGTAATTACCTTCTCACTGCTCTCAGAGTCTCTCTCTCCCTTTCCATCGTTCTCGCTTATTGTTCCTGACATACAGGAGGAAGAAAAACTTTTCTCTTCATTACAGAAAGACCTGATCCAACTTGAAAGATGCAGCCATTATTCTCGACAGTCTCGACTTCTCCCCGCTCCCCATCACTGCCTTACTGCTGGCTTTATGGGGTTGCATTTTAAACCTGGACTGTCACTCTTTCCTCAGCACCTCCTGGCTTTCTACAGTGCACTGTAATGTGTGCGCTAACACGATTGGTAATAAAAGATTGTTACTAAAAGCACGATTGTTAATATATATATATATATATATATATAAACTAACATTTAAACTAACATTTATATACATATAAACTTTACATTTATATTTATATAGCACTTTATAATCAGAATAAAGGAAACAAGTTCAGAAAAATGAAACAGGAATTTTCTGATATTTGTACTTAAACACCCCCAAAAGTCAACAAGAAAAAAACAAAACAAACTAAAGAACACCCCCGATTTGATATAAAAAAAATAAATAAATCACACTGTGAATATTTTGACACATATTTAGTTCGCGATTTGAACTTTGATATCTAGATATTAAATGTACCATTTTGCATTCAAACGTATTTGCCCAGGCTAACAGCAAACAAAATAAAAAATGGTATAATTTATTTAACACCTCAAAATACATCAATTCCTGAATTTATCTTTATTACTTTATTTTTTATTAAATTATAAAAATTGTCTTTTGCAATTAAATATGTGCACAGGTCCATATTGTGATTTCGACTTTACTGTATAACTGCACCACCAATCAAAGTGACACCTAAACAAATATACTGTAGTTATACTATTAATAATGTTTTTAGTCTTTCGGCTGCTCCCATCGTGGACTCGCCACAGTCGACCGACTGATCCGCACAACAACTTGGCACAGGTTTTACGCTAGAAGCCCTATGCTATTAATAATAAATTAGCCGAGGAACAGTACATGATGTGATATTCCTTGGGGTGTCCAACCATTAGGTGTGGCTGTATACACCTACATCAGGGAACTTGGAAAAGAAGTGAAGTAAGCATTTGAACAATCGTATTAACCCATAGGATTTTGACATTACTGAATAACAATAATATAATGTTTTACAATTTCCATAATCTGTTAAAGATTATAATCTTGAATTGTGACTGGAGAGAAATGAAAGTACTGTTTTAAGGGAAAAATCTTTGTGATACCAAAATTTATCCACATTTAACAAGCATTTCTAAATCTCAATTTTTTTTTTACATTTTTCCTCTCTTCCTCAAAAGTAAGTGGCGCAGCTCATTTGAACGGAGTGGCACTGAAATTGTTTTTGTGAAACCACAAGAGTGACTGCCCCAGTCATTATGTCTTTGCCCACTTTGCACAACAGTAATGTGTGTGTGTGTGTGTGTGTGTGTGTGTGTGTGTGTGTGTGTGTGTGTGTGTGTGTGTGTGGTGGTTGTGTGTGTGTGTGTGTGTGTGTGTGTGTGTGTGTGTGTGCGTGCGTGCGTGCGTGTGTGTGTTTGAGACACAGAGATGGAGAGAGGTTGCCACTCTAGCTCACCCTGCCAAAAGAGATTTTATTAAGAGTCAGAGACAGATCGCAACTGCTAAGTGACCCACCAAGGTCAGGATCAAGGGCAGTGTGTGTAATTAGTATGCTCTTCAGTGGAGAAAGGCTATAGTGCTACTGTTCAGCCACAGTCACATTAGCGCATCCAACAATGTTCAGCTTTATGACCTCAGTGGCCAGATTGTTTCTGGTAACATAAATACAGTAAGTGGCAATGCAATGAGAAACTGATACTTGCATCTAAGTGTTGTTTGTGTGCATGATCATAGTCATCATAACTAATAGTGGTATTGCGTAACCTACAGAACATCCTGACAACCCACAGAAATGAGATTCTTTAAATAATTTGACACTTTTACACTTACACTTTCTCTCTCTGTGTAGATGTGAGGTTCATGGGATTCATTTTCTCCCTTTTCTGCTCCACTGTATCTCACACCATCCCATCTCTCAAACAAAGTAGATAACTCCACCGCTGCGGTATTCAACTGGTAAGAAAGGAGGAACACGAACCTGTGGAGCAAACGGCGCAATGCAACCTTGACAGCAGATACTCATCTTCACACCGTTGCATCCCTTCCCTAGACACACAAACACACACACACACACACACACACACACGCACGCACACACACACACACGCAGACACACACGCAGACACACACCACACACACACCACACACACACCACACACACACACACACACACACACACACACACACACACACACACACACACACACACACACACACACACACACACACACACACACACACCCTTGTTCCCTGGATTAAAACGACCTGTTCTCTCACTCCAGCATTCTGCCCATTAATTCCCTCCCTCACAGCTCCTCGCATTTGGCTGATTTAACAAGATAAGATTTGAGAGTTGATGTTGCTGGCTGTGAATGCACCACAGGGTCCACAACGGCAACCACACTCCAGCTCCTGAGAAAGAGATGTATCAGCTATTCAGGAATAAAAAGAAAAAAGAGAAAATTAGATATGCAGCACACCAATTTTATACTCTCAGCCTCAAAAAAAAAAAAAAAAAAAAAACTGGAGGAGATTAATGTAGGAGATCTTACACACTGTCCAACTGAATCAACTGTAATTTATTGAGTAGATTTTCAGAACAAGACTTTATCTCAGAAGTGCTGCTGAGGCCAGACTGACCTCACAATCTGGAAGGCATAATATAGTAGTTCTAGCTGTTTTTTTTTTTTTTGGTATATTTGGGCTGATCAGAAGCAATGTTGCTTTTAAACAAAGAAATACAAGAAACTGTTCACTGTTTTTTTAAAGGAAGACATTACAGGTAGAAATTTCCATTTTAAGTATGTCAAGTCAATTGTTATGATCACATCGAACCAAAATTTCTTCTACAGAAGAATGCATATTTTTATATTACCGATATCATAAAAAATATGTATTTTTACAGCCATTGCCTTTTAATTATTTTATTTTATTTTTTTAAAGAAACTTTAATCAGTGCCCACAATCATAATCTAACCCGATTTTAGAATATCAGCAATTAAATGACAGAGTGGTTTTGAATTCTATTCACATTACCTGGCTATTCTTTCTTGCCTTGAAAAGAGAAGAACAGGCAATGATTTAATTTTTCTTCATCTCATGTTATGAGAAGCTTTTTATGGGTCAGATTCTTTCTTATAATATAATGAAACCAAAATTCATGTTAGATTTTTTTGTCCCTCATTTTTTTATTAGGTGAATGTTTCCATATTTAAATGCAAAACAAGTTTATTTTATGTTAACATGCCTGAGGGTTGGTCAAGTGAAAATATTAATAGTAGTAATAAATTAGAGAAACATTACATTAATTGTTTTAGCTGTCAAAGTAAAAATGTACTGGTGTTCCTAGGGAGTGGAAGCAAACTAGTAAGGAACAATAGTGTTATAACTCACAGTATGTACACTAGGGAATAACTGATTCTGATATCTGCATTATTTAAGGATTAAACTAAAGAATAATGACTATATAATAATGATAAGAGTCACATTCAAACATTCAAAACATTCAAAATAAGACTCATTTATAATACAGTGTAAAAGCCTTGAGCCATCCCATAATACTTCATATTTTGATTTTAATGTATTATAAAGAAATAGTTCTCCACCCTTTTTAAAGGACTGTTTTGCCTCTCATTTTTAGTTTGTTTTCAGTCCAGTTCTCATACCTGAATTTTTTTGAAGCCACGCAGTGACCTGTGAATCAATTAGAAAACATCTAACTTAAGGAACGAACAAGTGAGAAACAGATGCAGATGATAACAGATGATCAAGATTAGTGATTAATATACTGGTGATGCTGAGTGCTTAAAAGAGACTATCTATCTATCTATCTATCTATCTATCTATCTATCTATCTATCTATCTATCTATCTATCTATCGATCTATCTATCTAGATAATAGAGTATAGAATTATGGTCTAATTTGGTGACATGTGGTGGTCCTAAATAAATAAATAAATAAATCTTCCTCCTCATCTTTAAATAGTTATTATTAAAAAGTTCTTATGTTTATGTTCTTCCTTTACTGTAGATTTATGATAAACAAGGCAGCAGGGACCTTCATTGGTGAAGGTACAGCCATGTTATTTACCTGCTTTAAAACTGCTCATTTATCTCATCAGCTAATTATTAGGTTGAATTAGGTGTGTGAGAGAATCGAGTGTTTAGCATAGTGTGGAGTGTTTTTGGCTCTTTAGAGCAGTCCTCATCGGACTGATTGTCTGGTCATTGTCTTTGAAGAAACAGATTGAGCATTTAGTTGTGTGATCAGCATGTGCTCTTCTTTCTTCAGTGTGAAACAGAATGAATATTGCAAACCTCCACTTCCACGACGGCTTTATTCGTACATATGGCTGCTATAATGGCTGTGGCTGCCATTGTTACCCACACACACCCACACACTAACATTCTGTCTATCTCATTTTATGAATACTAATTCGCCAGTTTGCCGGGCCTCATTTCTGATTAACTCAACCCTCTTCGGAATCAGACAGCAGAGACACATATCTTGGGGCATCATTGAAAATAAGTGGGTTACAAGGCTACAGAAAGGATCAAGTTTCTGGCTTAATGAAAATCAATGCAATGAGACTGGTTGGAAAATGTGTCATAATGTCAGCCTTGGATGATGTGCCATTATATCATTATGCCTAATTTCATCTTTTATACTTGTGTTTCCATTGTTAGTCTTCCCTTTTAAAAGACAGGCATGTGAATGATTCATAACTGTCTGTTATCATTAATTCAGCATGGCTGAGGCAGAGGCGAGAGGAAGTTTTGAGGTTTGCAAAGAGTCCACTACTATGTCAATCACTATATCCTTCTCTTTAATATTGACAATAATTCCACATCATCCATATATTCCAATTCATCATAAAATAAGCTTTCAGTTTAATATGCATTACTGTTTACATGGATAGAGATTATGGGATGTTTATGCTATACACCTGACCTATGAATGCCAATATTTTCCTCTTGAATGCATTTTTTTTTAATGTCATAACTTGCTAGACAATAAAGCTTGGAGCTATGAAGTGATTTCATTTTCTACTAAGGGGAACATACTGTATGGATCCCATCTTCTGACTTCTACACACATACTCCTGCATTTTTTGTTTCATTTAAATCATGTTTGGGGCAAAAAAAATATAGATAATCATTTACTGCATCCCAAACCGAGCTCTTGTTTCTTAGTGAACGAACACCCTTAATCTGTCACTTTATTGCACCAAAGCTTAACGTTTGTAGGATCACACTCTCAATAATCATGATCAGTTGCATCTGTTATTTTCTCTCATAGAAATTAGACCCTGACACTGAATGCACAACTAATAAAAGATGTAGCTGGAGGAATATAATAGATATAATAGATCACAATGACTGATCACAGAAAGTTAGAAATTATTTCAGACGGACAGTAACTTTCATGTTTCTGGAGAGAGAGGTTTTAGGTTTGTTTGCAATTTTGATCTAAAAAACTTAGGTGTATTATTACTCAGTACAGTCCATGTTCTGCTTAACCAGATCTGATTTGGTTGGTGGATCATTTACAGCACAGCAGTGACACTCAAGTGGTTGTAACATGGGAAAGGGTGGATTCAGGTGTTTAGGTATTTTTAAACACCTCCATGGACCTGCTTGTTTGAGTGGAGTCCAACAATCAAAAATGCAAAATGGGTGATTAATAAAAATGAAGCAAGAAAACAGTTATATCCTCAAACTGAACATATACACACGTGGACAAAATTGTTGGTACCCTTCGGTCAATGAAAGAAAAACTCACAATGGTCACATAAATAACTTTAATCTGACAAAAGTAATAATTTTAAAAAATTCTATGAATGTTAACCAATGAAAGTCAGACATTGCTTTTCAACCATGCTTCAACAGAATTATTTAAAAAAATAAACTCATGGAACAGGCCTGGACAAAAATTATGGTACCCCAGGAAAATACTGAAAATAATGTGACCAAAGGGACATGTTAATTCAAGGCGTGTCCACTAATTAGCATCACAGGTGTCTACAATCTTGTAATCAGTCAGTGGGCCTATATATAGGGCTCCAGGTAGTCACTGTGTTGTTTGGCGAGATGGTATGTACCACACTCAACATGGACCAGAGGAAGCGAAGGAAAGAGTTGTCTCAGGAGATTCGAAAGAAAATTATAGACAAGCATGTTAAAGGTAAAGCCTATAAGACCATTTCCAAGCATCTAGATGTTCCTGTGACTACAGTTGCACATATTATTCAGAAATTTAAGATCCATGGGACTGTAGCCAACCTCCCTGGACGTGGCCGCAGGAGGAAAATTGATGACAAATCAAAGAGACGGATAATCCGAATGGTAACAAAAGAGCCCAGAAAGACTTCTAAAGAGATCCAAGGTGAACTTCATGCTCAAGGAACATCGTGTCAGATCGCAACATCCATCGTTGTTTGAGCCAAAGTGGACTACATGGGAGACGACCAAGGAGGACACCATTGTTGAAAACAAATCATAAAAAAGCCAGACTGGAATATGCCAAACTACATGTTGACAAGCCACAAAGCTTCTGGGAGAATGTCCTATGGACAGATGAGACAAAAATGGAACTTTTTGCCAAGGCACATCAGCTCTATGTTCACATACGGAAAAATGAAGCATATCAAGAAAAGAACACTGTCCCTACTGTGAAACATGGTGGAGGCTCTCTTATGTTCTGGGGCTGCTTTGCTGCATCTGGCACAGGGTGTCTTGAATCTGTGCAGGGTACAATGAAATCTCAAGACTATCAAGCGATTCTAGAGAGAAATGTGCTGGCCAGTGTCAGAAAGCTGGGTCTCAGTCGCAGATCAACAGGACAATGACCCAAAACACACAGCTAAAAACACCCAAGAATGGCTAAGAGGAAAACATTGGATTATTCTAAAGTGGCCTTCTATGAGCCCTGACCTCAATCCTATTGAGCATCTTTGGAAGGAGCTGAAACATGCTGTCTGGAAAAGGCACCCTTCAAACCGGAAACAACTGGAGCAGCTTGCTCATGAGGAGTGGGCCAAAATACCTGCAGAGAGGTGTAGAAGTCTCATTGACAGTTACAGGAATCGTTTGATTATAGTGATTGCCTCAAAAGATTGTGCAACAAACTATTAAGTTAGGGGTACCATCATTTTTGTCCAGGCCTGTTCCATGAGTTCATTTTTTTTTATAATTCCGTTGAAGCATGGTTGAAAAGCAATGTCTGACTTTCATTGGTTAACATTCATAGAATTCCTATTCATTATTACTTTTGTCAGATTAAAGTTATTTCTGTGACCATTGTGAGTTTTTCTTTCATTGACCGAAGGGTACCAACAATTTTGTCCACTTGTGTACACTACAAAAAATAAGTATACGATAAGTATAATTATCACCAAAAGGTGAAAAAAAAGATGGTGTACAGTGTCATAGGTTTCTCTTTCTATTTCCACTTGTTCCACTTTAGAAAATCAGCTAACTTCTGGGTTTCATGCTTAAATTCTAAATAGTATTAAATGGAAAGCTAGTGCGTCAGGGTGTATAACCACTTGTTCCACAAACCAGGTTGTGCCCTTGATGAGGGGTTAGAGTACGAATTTGGGATTCAGCCTTGTTTTAGAAGATAGTTAGCGCTGTCGTTCAGCTTATGATTAAATATGTGGCAAACGGTTCAGAGACAATTCAGAATGGCTTAGGAGCAATTACTAAGTAGACAGTGTTGGTTATGATGACATTATCAGATGTGTTTTCTTGCTGAAAAAGGGTTCTGTGACTGGTTTTGAATGAGTTTTGGTGCTATGGACCGGACAGACCTTCTATCACCCATGCTGGCGACCTGACATCTATTATCACCACTCATGGTGATTCCTAATCCAATCAGATTACTAGGTTGGAGCTGTTTTTTGCATAATAAGAAACATTTGATAATTTTAACTATTTTCTATAAATTTTCGCTTAGGTTTTCTGATGTCTGGTGGGCCAAACTGGTAGTGGGCCTCATTCTTACCTCAACAAGAACCAGGGCTCAAAATGCTCAAACTTAATGAGGTTAAGATTAAAAGTTTTATTTCTCCACTCCATGTTTGTAAATTAGTATCACCTCTCATTAAATTCTACCAGACTCATATAGATTCAACATCGATACATTCTTCCATTTTCTACTCCACTCATCTTTTGTTTTCTCCTCTCCTTTCTTTTCCTCTCTCCTCTCCTCTTCTACCCCGTCCTCTCCTCTCCTTGTCTTTGCTGTCCTCTACTCTTTCAGTTGACCAGTGATTCCCAGTGCTGCTCACATGTTGACCGGTGCCCTTCATGTCATAAGTCTCCTCTGCCCTCCTCTCTCACTTTGACAGATACATCAGGCCTGGCTTCGGCAACTAAGCCTCTGGAGAGTGTGAGAAGCTCTCATCCTGGCCTGGTGCTGAGGAGTGAAGTGTGGGGAGAGTAGTTGTCTCCACTGGGACTGCTGGCTCGTGGCTCTGTGTGGCACTGAGGCCATGTGAAGAAGGAGCCAGCTCTGCCCTTTTCAACCTTCTCAAACTGAAATTCACCACAGCTGCTAAATGCTCGGCTGCTGCTCCTGTGCTCTGTCCAGTTATATCTCAATTTGTGTCACTTTTTTTTCCCTCTTTGGGCATTTTCGTTTGCCCTGCTTTGTCTTTTGCTCATCTTCTGGATCCAGTAGAAAAGCCTTTAGATTAGGCAGAGCTGAATTACAGAAATAATATATATCCAACATATGTACAGGCAGACGGAATCATTTGTTCCTTATGCAATATATTTAAAGTAGCTGCACAAGCATTTAGGCGTGTTTGCATTTTTTTTTTTACAAGAATGGCTGATGAATAGATTTTTGTACGTGGCATGTTTCTGTGTGAATGCAGTTCAGGCCTGCACATTCCTGCTCATGTTGGCGGATGTTTTCTCTTAAACAGTGGTCCATGAGGCTCATCAAAGCATCATCAAAGGTCCTGGATTTAAGTTGAAAGACCGTATCTTGGGAGCGCATTAGTGCGTATGTGCATAATCTGCCTCTTTGGCTTTGATGTGGCTTTGTTCTCTGACCCATTTGAGTATTGGTCAGGATCGTGGTGTGCTTGTAAAATACAACTGGCCAGTCAGCGGCAGATCTGTGTATTTATGGCGTTGCCAGCTGAAAGCAACTCACTTCGCTATAATATAAGATAAATAAAGATGCACTCGATTTGCACAGGATTCTCATTGCACACCTTATACCGATCTAGTAATGAAATTTGTGATTATACGCTACTAATGAGCAGAACTACTGAAGTGTCCTGAAAGAGAAAAAAAATAACTGTTGCTTCATCTCAACCTAAAGCGATCGAAGCAGCTGTGATTTATTCATATAGTCTACCCATCTCTCTCACCTTCTTATCTGTACACTCTGCTCAAACAGATAAAGTTCTTACGCTTTAACATTCATGCTAGCACCTCTATCAGTGCCATCCTGCTTGCAGTCTAGTAGATCACTAACTAGCTGAGTGCGTCTGTGGCCTATAGCCGTATTGCATTCCGACTCTATCTACATTCTATTTCTCATGAATGTGTTATTGAATGTCACCGGAAAATGGTGAGTGAGAAAAGCAACTCTTGCTCACTTGTTTTCATGATCGTACACTAAAACCTGACCATTATCCCTTATGCTGGAGACTTTTTTCTTCTTCTGTTAAACACATTACAACTGTGCTAACAACGTTCCCCTGTGACATCAGTGCATACGAGTGCTAAATTCTCACAGAAATAACAAAAGCACAGCCAGCAAATTAGCACCAGAACCTCTAAGCACATCACAAATGTTTCAATATTAAGCTTTTCGTGTGTTTCACAGTGGAAGCTTCCTTTAAGGTTTCTACATTATGGTGAAATTCATGTTCCCTCTGTAAATCAGCAGTTAATTGTTTTTTTCTGCAGATACACTTTCTCCTCTTTTGTACATCAAATCTCTCTCATCACACCTGTGCATATCTAGCATCGGTGCCTTATTAACCTCTTTTCAGGCAGATTTCTAATCTATTAAAAGTGCAGGAAAGTAACAGATTTGAACTTTTTTTTTTTTTTTTTCTTGGAAGACAAGTGATGTTCAAAAAAAAAAAAAAAAGAAGAAAAAAAAAAACAAGAAAGCCCGATACGTCTCTGCGGCTTTCAGTTAAAGACGGGATTCTGTGCCGACTTTGGAGGGTAAATTGGCCTGTTTCAGCCATAGATCTGACATGTTTGGAGTCAGATAATGTGCATCAAGGAGTGAGGGCCCAGAGTGATTAAAGCTAGCCTAGACATAATTATGTCAAACTCTGCAGTTGTCCTAAGCCCACTCTAGTTGAAAGAGATTCCTCTGAAATAAAATGAGAGATAAAGAAGGGGGAGAAGAGGCGAGAGGAAGAGAGAAAGTGGGTTTTGAAGTGCTTTGCAACATTACTGAAGTGCCCTCCGCTGACCTGCCAATTTGGGTAAACGCCATGTCTGCTCTGAAACATAATGTAGACGTTCTTTCTGAAATAAGGTGATGCAAAGCACGGGGCCAAATGGGTGTAATGCTTCTGTCAGAGCATGAAAGCGTACACTTTGTGCTCAAACCTGCAAAGCTAGTAATACAACTTTCTTTTTATTTTATAATCTATTATCCTTTTTTTTTTGTTTTTTTGTTACTAAAACTTGAGGCAAAAAAGACAAATACATAAGATATGTATGATGATACATAAGCTTTTATGTTGAGTCATACTTATTATTATCATCATCATTATTATTAGCAGCAGTAGTAGTAGTATTAGCGGTAGTGGTGGTAGAGGCTCTGCTTCACGTATATAATTGTGCCTGGGTGGTCATCCATCTTCCATCACAGTCTCTGGATGATTTAAACATTCGTTTTATTGCGTCCTACGTCGGAGACATTAGTGCCAGAGTAAACACATTAACAACTGTACTATTGTGTATTAGTAATCACAGTCACCATGTCTTTTTTTATTACCTCATTTGGCATGTCAAGATCTCTGCGAACAGAGAATATAATCAAGCATTACCTGGATTTATGTCTGCGAGGTGTACGGGTAGAAGAGCTATCGTTTAAAGATGTCCCATGATTTCTAATTAACAGGCAATCAGGCTAAAATAAATATCGCCGTCCAATGTAATAGATAATTGAAAAAAATGCAGACATGAAGGAAAGGAACTTGCGAGGCTTTATCCCTGCATAAATGAATAGAGGGCTTATCACTCTCAGGGCTCTCTAAATCAGCTAAATGAATAATTATCTGTGACTTAGGGAGTTAGGGTGATACACATTGAGATGCTCAATTTGGGGCTGCAGACGTTGGCAGCGAGGAAAAGGTCGAAGGATGAAGAAGGGATAGAGGGAAAAAAAATGGCAATGAGTACACAATTGAATTTTAAGAAACTGCTCATCCAGTTTAGTCGATGTGTGTTTCATTTGGCTTTTGTTTCATTTTTGTTATTAGTCAAGTAATTTAACAAAATGGTGATGTTCTGACTTAGAAATTGTGGATCTAATGGGCAGTAACTAGTATGTGGGATTTGGTACACTGTTCACTTTTACTGTAAAACATACAGTAACTTGTGTGAATTAATGGTTGCAAAACATATACAGTATAGTGAGTATAGTGATCAGAATGTCTTATCAGCCATAACATTAACACCACATAAACTGAACACAATAACACTGATTATCATTAATATACCAGTAAACCGGTGACTGGATCATGGATACCCAAGCCTCATTTATACCTGTGGGGAGCAAAGGCTAGTCTTTCTGGTCTGATCCCACAGAAAAGCCAATGCAGGACAACTCACGAAACAAAACAGCAATGCTGGTCGCATTAGAATATCCAGTGCAACACACACAGGACCCAGCAGGCAAAGCGCCCAAGGCCAATCTGATCATACATCCATGGCATTGGTCGGACAAACAAGTCTGATTCACAGAGAATCCACGCCACCCCACAACCCACGGCAACCAAAGGATCCACTGTCAATGTTCCGGTGCCAGACACCACAGCACGCCCCCAGAGGTAGAGTTATGGCCCAAGGGGCCCAGAGCTGTCTCGGCAGAACAAAGGGAACCTGCACAATCCTGGGTATAATGTGTTGCATTGTAATGTTATGACTTATCGCTGTATAAAGTAAAGTAAGATATTTACATGTGATTGTTCTACTTTCTTTTTTTTTTTATTATGATTTTTTTTTTATAGTATATGACTATGTTTCCAGTAATATTCTGTACATTTAAAATAAAATACCATCCACAACATGCATGCTTTTATCCAAAGTGACTAACAGTTGAGACAGGATATAACTGAGCAAGGTTAAGGGTCTTGTTTAGCTAAAGATCCAACCATGCCAGCCTTGGCAGCGCTGGGATTTGAACTCATGACCTTTTGATCTGTAGCACAAAGGCGTAACTATTGAACCATGCAGTTTTTTTTTTCTTTTTTTTCTCCCTCAAACAGGCTGCACAGAATTTGAACTAAAGGACTAATTTCAGTGCCTTACTAAACCAAAGTTTTTACTAGCATGGCCAACTTCAACCCAAAAGAGGGTTTGTATTTGCCTAAAATAGTAGCTTAAATAAAGGGAGCACAAAAAAAAAAAAAAATCCAATAAATTTCAGATGTTGACACCGAAGATATTTTTACCAATCTCACTCCTACTTAAAACATTAGCTATCCCAATATGCACTGTATTTTCTGGGATTTTATTGTAAAGCTAATGTCCTATTTCCCCAACTAATTCCAAAAAAAAAAAAAAAGACAATAAAACTGTTATTTGCTGTTAAATAAATACTTTAAATTTACAATAGTTTTTTTTTTCCAAACTAAAAATCTCTCTTCAGTGTTTGGAAACCATCAGCGCAGCTGTTTTGAAGAGGCATTGCAGGCTCAGAGGACACTCTAGAAGTTGCTCCAGACTGATGTGAACGACGCAGCGCATGACATGGCCTGAGCCTCTGTACTCGGTGTACGCTGGGAATCTCAGCTCACTCTGCTGAGCCATCTGGAAGTGGTTTGGTGCCACTATAAAACTATGGTCCTTTATGAGAATGGCTTCAGGCTGTTCTTCAGTCGTATACAATATGGCTGTAACTTGGATATATATGGGTAGGGATCGCATGGATATGGATTAACGTGGAAATGAATTACACTATGACTGTCATGTTCGACTGGTCAGACATTCTGATGGTCATGTATCAGGTTCTCCCCGACAGGTGACAGCTACAGTATGTTTAATGACATTTCTGTCCCAGACTAAATATTCTTATTCAAACTATATGTATATAGTGATACTATTTCAGTGTAAAGCTGTTTAGAAACCAGTTAAAAGAGCAGAGCATCTCTAATGTATATACTGTATCTATATATGAGAATTTGGCAGAAATAACTTTCCTTCAGTCATTTACTTTGTCATTAAATCTTTTTTTCCATATTACCAATAACGCGCAAAAAACACAAACCTTCTCTATATTTCCTTCTTTACAAAGGATATAATCAGAATAACCATTTTAGTTAAAAACTCCCCCCCCCCCCCCCCCCCCATACTTACAGACGTTTTATTGCGTTTAATATCACATTCCATTGTCTTCAAATCCCTGGTTGAAATATTACGGAAGAAATTTAGTCGTGCAATTATGGGAAAATCTATGAGAATGCTCTGAGAGTGCTCTGCTTTAATCTTTTATAAGTTCTTAATAAGCAGTTCTACATTTAAGCAAATAAAAGACAAAAAAAAAGCAATAGCATTTTTAATCTGGGCCCCATCTTCAGTCAAAACCATTTCATTTAATAATGCATAATACAATAACATTTTATTGTAATATAAGCAGAAAATAAGGAATCGTTAAATGTAAAGACAATTAAATAAAAGCCGTCAACCAAACTAATAAAAAACAGCATTTGACATGCGGGCAAAATGAAATCAATGTTAAATCTTTATGGGCTTGTATGCAGGATTATGATGATTTTCATCATGAATAAATTCTTGGCTCCTGAAGGCCCTATCATTGTATTTCTCCTCTTTTTATTTTTTTTTACAGCCATGGTTGTTGTGCCAGGGAGAGATTTGCTCTTGAGCCCAGAGTTGGACAGCCTCTCCCCCATAATGAAGCAGTGGACACTACTCTTATAAAAGACAGCAGATCTGAACGCCCACCTTCCTGCTTCTTTGGATTCCCAAGATCACTAACACTACATGCAGCCAATTACACACATGGACACTGAATAGATGAAGGACTGACTGGAGCCAGAATTGGCATCCTAGAGTGGCTGAGGGTGTGGAGCGATCTGTTCTCGTCTCAGTTTCTTCCGCTCCTCCTGTGTTTTCTCTCTCTCTCTCTCTCTCTCTCTCTCTCTCTCTCTCTCTCTCTCTCTCTGCTTTTTTCCTCCTCATCTCTCCCTCTTTTCCGCTCTCTCTCTCTCTCTCTCTCTCTCTCTCTCTCTCTCTCTCTCAGTCTCTGATAGGGAGATTAGGCTGTCTCAGGATGCCGGTGTTGAAGTGAGACATGGGCTTTTATCCCTGTACCCCTCCCCAGCCTTTCCTGTGCTCTTGTCTGGGGCCACTCATTTATTTACATTAGAGCCTGGAATGAAAGGCATCAGAGGAAGTTTTAAAACCAGGAGCGCCACAATGGCTTCTTTAAGCCGCCACCCAAAAAGCCGTTTGCAGTTGGGGCTAAGAGGATTTGTGTCGCGTCCGAGTATCAGCCTCTTCAGAAATAACAGGGCTACTTTCACCGAGCCTTGGACAAAAGTCAAGTGCTTCAGAGAAGAAAAAAGTCTCAGAGAGGGATCGAGAAGAAAGGAGAGTGGGAGGCAGGGATTTTTTTCTTTTCTTTTTATCAGCCTGATCTAACTAAAAATGAAAATGAAGCCCATACGTCCATGTTCGAGTGGAGGTGAGCAGGTTATCAGATCTTCGTGATCATCAGAGGGTTGAGAAGGCTGAATGCTGGACGACCGACGAAAGGTCAAAGGTCAGAAAAGTGAGAGCGACTCTGACCCATGCAGATGTGACTAACAAGAGGCTTACTCTGTATAGGCCTTATTCATTCTGTCCTTATTTTCTCTTGGCCAACCAACCTGATTTACATCTGAGGCCAGCATTTTCTCCTCCTACTTGTTCCACCGTTTCTCCTTTATCATGCAAATGCTGAGATGGATATCCCATTTTAGCCGCTTTTCAGAGTGCCAAATTTCTGATGAGCTTGTGAGTCTAAATTTGATTTAATCTGGGTCAATTTGAAGAGTTAAAATGCTGCAACCGCTCTCTTCTGAGCTCATTTTGTCATTTTACAGCACAGGCTTTGCTGCTGATTGTAATAAATAACATGAGAATTATGCTAGTGCATAACATCAGCAAAATCTTCCCTCTCTCTCTCTCTCCCCCCACCTCTCACTCTTTCTCTCTGTGTTTGAGCATGTTCCAAGGAGAATGTAAGTACATAGGGTACATAGGTAATAAAGCATGAGGGTCACATGTTCACCATCTCTGTCTCTCCCCAGCCATTATTTCTTGGTTTCCCCAAAAAAGACACCATTTCTGCACATTCTATTATATATATATATATATATATATATATATATATATATATATATATATATATATATAGATAGATAGATAGATAGATAGATAGAGATAGATAGATAGATAGATATAGATATAGCCAGTCACCTAAACAGGTAGATAAATAGATTGATGATCTAGATGTTGATGTTGGGTGTTAATTCTTATGTTATGCAATACAAATTTGTAATCTGTCACCAATCGTTGGACATTCTTAGAAAAAAATGTTGCATAACCAGTATGAGGTAAATGAAAGTGGCTCAGGTAAAACCCTACAGATCTTCTCTTTTAAACACAACTTGCTTGGATTTAAAATCTATCCTAGAAAATGTATGTTCATTCTTCTGTAGAAAATTGCATGAATTCATTTAAATTCCTCGTATTCGTATGTTTCAAGCACCACCGTGAGAACACTCTTCACACCCCACCAATTGTCTCCTAGTCCTCCTCCTTTCTTCATCTCCTCTGTCCCTCCATCTTGGGTGCCTTTTCTCCATTTCTGCCAGAACCACAGGGGATCTTGTTTATTTACTCTCTTTTTTGGGAATCAAAGCTGTCGCAATCACACACTGCCAACTTTACGGCACCCCTGAAACCCCCCAACCCTCCCCTCTGCTCCCCACAGTTTGTGTCTTCCTCTCCCCAGACGCTCATGACGGGTGTGGTGGGGAAGGAGGCGCGGGGACGGAGTGCGTGCGTGTGTGCATATGGAGATGTGTTTGGCGGAGTTGGTGACAGAGAATGAGCAGAGGTCCCGGCGGTGTTGATTTGTACTGCAGCAGGGACCCCCACACCTAATAAGGCCCCAGTCTCAGCACACTGTCTGACATGACACTAATACAGCATATGGAAATGAGACGTGCATATGGCTGCAGCTAGGTGCGATGTGACCCTCGCTACATAAATCTCCGGCATTGCGGCGTGCCACCTTTGAAGGAGGACTGTAAATCAGCCTGGAAAGATATGAGAATATTGCGAAGTGGAGTACGTAATGCACCCTTCTTTCCATCTTTTATGTCTTTTCAGGAGCTTTGTTTTTATTTGCTCTTGCTTTCTCATCAGAAGGAGTATCATGAGACAGAAATAATGTGATTTGAGGTGGCGAGGATGTGATAAGGAGAGGTTGAATATGTCTGAATTAGCTATATGAGCATATCAATCACTCCAAGAGCTGTGGTTATATGAGTGTGAATGTGTTTGTCTCTGTGTTTGAGTAGGGAATGTTAATAATAGAGTTATGGGTTTAATGGGTCTGAGTGAGTCACTTTGATAGGTGTGTGTGTGTGTGTGAGAGAGAGAGAGAGAAACAGAGAGAGAGCACCGTATTGATGACCACTGATTCAAGGCATCCTGTAGAGTCAGGTCATCATCCCTGAATGTCGAAGCCATTGTCCTCTACAAGATATCCTGCCTTTGATGGTATACAAACTTATCACAGTTTGTTCTAAAAGTTCAGGACATACTGAAATGTTTTATTCCTTTTATGCCTCAGTAGTTTGTTAACTTTTATATTTTTATACTGTAATAAAAGGCATGTTCTATGCTTTATTAATTTCTAGTTATGTCTCATGGTGCTGAATCGCTCCTCCTTGAAGGTGTTACAGAAAATTTTGTGACAATTTCCTGTCAAGTAAATGACTCTCATTGAAATGTTCACTATATGATTGTATCATGCTTTTTTTCTTAAACTGTTCATATGGAGCTTTAATATAAACCTCAGCAGTTGGAGTAACCCTCAGTGCCACTTTCTGACCAATCAGATTCAAGCTTTTGACAGAGGTTTAGTATAATTTTGACCCACTTACATTTTTTTTTTTTCATTTCACTCACATCATACATCATACTGGATCATATGGACAAAAGAAATGTAGCTCTATAAAAAAATAAAAACTGTTACCAAAGCCCGAAATCTAATTCATATTTTAGCATGCCTCGTTTAGACAATGCTAGGAGAGAAAGCCGTCGGAACGCTTTAGCTTGGTTCAGCGCAAGCAGACTTCACCAGACGGTCTGGAGTTGCCAGAATCTCTTCTGTTGTGGAACAGGATTCTGAACAACTGGTTCCACTTCTGATGAAGGCAAGAGTGACAATGCCAAGACAAGACAGACTAATTTGATGGAATCATTTGAGAAAATGCTGCCACTAGTACTGCTGAGGGTCTTCCCAGGTTACACACGATAAGCTGTAGAACTGTTCTGTGACACTCGGCTGCAGCTGGATTTGCCGTATGTGTAAGGAGGCCATAGCTTGGTCCAATGTTGACTATCCTCTGAATTTTGAGGTTCTGGTGCTGATTGACACACACACACAGATTTTTGCTTAAAATCGAACTTTCTTATTTATTTGATAAAAATCATTTTTCTTAGAAATGTACAGTATATGTGCAATGTTTCTTCGGTCGATGGTAGACAAAGATGTGCACTTTTTCAATGTAATAAAACAGGGAGCAATAACAATCCCAATTACCATACGAGGGTGCCTGCAATCCACCTGTGATCCTTTCACTTTTTTTTTTTTATTAGTCAGGTACTAATGCGATTTTTCAGTTTATGTTTTGCAGCTTTACTTTCTTTAGTATTTCTAATCATTGTTACGGTTTTTCTGTACATCATTTGTAGAGCGAGATGAAACAGATGGTCACGCTTCCCCCTCTTCTCTTCCGCCATGTACGTGGGAGAAAATGGTGCTGCCTGCAGTATTGGTATTCACAGTTGGGAAAGAGAAACGGTCTAATTCTCCATATTGAGTAAAGGTTTAGGTGTTAGGCATTAGTTGTTGTTGTTGTTTTTTTTTCCGCTGTTGCTTTTTGTTTTTTTGTTGTTTTTTTTCCCCTGATGGGTGCTTTTTTGTGAGTGAGCACGCTTCTCTTTATCCCATGTTGTTAGAGGAGTTAATGAAATAAATGTGAGAGCGGAGATAGGAATTCTCCTATTTTCTGCTTCCTACTGTTTTTCCCATTGCCTGGCCCAGGCTGTTAATTTAGGAGCGAAGCAGATAAATTAGAGTCATGTGGTCATATGCGATATTTGTTTTTGCTACACAGCTGCAGGTACCCATAAAACGCTTGGAAATGTATTTGATTTCGACCAAGGCCCCTCGTTTTAATTTACCAATCTCGTTGGTTCTCTTCACACAACCAGAGTTGGCTAATTATTTGATCTCCTTAAAACGAAACGTTCTTTTTTTTCCGGATTCTCTTGTGTGGCTAACAGCCTCTACAAATAGGCAAGAGCAGGTTTCTTGATTCTCTCTCTATTGCTGACAATTTCCCTCTCCTGGTTAACTCCCTGTGAAAGCAATTTGCCCCATACTCAGGGAAGGTAATGAGCAGATGGTACCATTGTAAATGATGATGCGCCCATAATAAAGAGTTGATAAACATGGAATTACTACTGGGCGGTGGGCGCTAAACAGTGTGGTCGGCAGAGATGCCGGGAACATTGAGGGCAGCCCCCGAGCCTCATGGCATCCTGTGCCAGGCCTGGAACGGTGTGCTGTGTGCATCGCAAACAGTGCTGCCTGCTTCATACACACCATGACTGAGGCAGGGGAACAACAGTGCATTTCAAATGGGGTGGGATTTAAACTGGAGACTTTTTTTTTTTTTTTTTGCCTGCACCAATCCTGATTTTTTTACATTGCTCGTCACATTGCTGTAATCTGGGATTATTATTATTAATAATAATAATAATAATAATAATAATAATAATAATAATAATAATAAGGATTTCATTATTCCTACCTAGGTTTTAGATGCTTTAGTTGAATGTCTTGCTCGTGTGTGTGCGTGTGTATTTGTGTGTCAGCACTTGTTAAGAAGCCAACTGTCACAATGGAAGTATGAATTTCTATGTGTGACATTGAAGTAACACCTAGCAGTAGAATATGTAAACCAAGCTTAAATAAGCTTAAACTGCATGAAATGTAGAGAAGGAACCATTGCTGTTATTTGTGGCCACAAACATCCCTCTCATGTGCTGCTGCTTGGATTTTATTTCTGGCTTGAATCCCAGCAGAAACACTCACCATGGCTGAATATAAGTGCCCACTAATTTCCTTTTGGATCTCAGGCCGCGGTGTTGAATGTGTGGGCGTGTGTTTGCTCAGGTCATGACACCGGACTCCAGTTGGGCATTTTCACCCTCTCTCTGCATGTCCAGCTTTTTACGCATCATTATGTATCATATATGCACTCTGATGGCTGTGTACACTCTTTATGGTTTATATACAGTATACATATTTCATATCTTTACTTGCTCTAAATATTTAGTATCTTACTTACATTTTCTGTTTGTAGAGAAACATCAGAAGTGTCCAAGAGAGTGATCTGCTGTAAGTGGTGGCATTCAGAGGATGAAAGGGTAGGGAAAAATCATGTTTGCCTGAAAAGCCTTAAGGCTGACCCAGATCACAACCTACACCGCTTCTTGCGCAGATTACTGCCTCATCAATATCCTTGTTAATTTACTGCAGAAAACAGGAAAAGGGAAAGTTGTCCATAGCTTCCTTAGCATTCTGCTCAGAACAACCAGCATATGATTCCTCGTATTCACATCTACCCAAAATCCTGACCCCAACCTGTTTCAAACACTGTCTACACTTTATATCTGAGAATTTTTTAATTAACTTTGATTTAGATCAGAATGAGTAATGAAATGCTCTGAATTATTAAGGATCACTCTCAAATATAGATATCAGTTCCCCTGGTCTTTTTTTTTTTTTTTTAACGCACTTCTTGGCCCACTAAATGACCGGCTTAATAAACAGTCGTGTTCTTGGCACGGTCCGGTCCCAAAAGCTGAAAGAGACATTTTAGAGTGTTTTAGTACTGTGTCAAGATCACACAGATGAATGAAAACAGGCAGACCAAAAAATTCCCAGCCTGCCTGACTTCTAAAGGTCCATTAGTGGAACTGGCCAGCTGTCAGTCATCTCCATCCTGTGCGTTTTCTCCCCTCACTCCCAGTGCAACAAATCACCAGGCAAAGTTTAATGCGATTAAAAACGTGCAGTGTCCAGGCCATCTGATTGGGCAGGTAGCCTGGTCTGGGGCGCTTGCAGTGTGCCAAACCAGAGCCTTGATGCTGACAGTAATTAGCACATGCTTGTCATTAACAAACACAGATTAGGCAGAAGCTCATATGGCACGGTGCCATGGTGGGGGTGATGCTGATGGCTCTGCTGCCATCTCCTCTGCCTAACCGGTACGACCGGCCACCAGGCAGCACTCACTAAACCTCTGTCTTAACCAAATTTGAGGAATCTGTGTAGATTTATGAAAATGACTTTTAAACACGGCGTCTTTGTGGACTGAGGCCCGTCTGGCCATGAAGGGGATCCTGCTGTGAGGTTTTAATGAAAGATCATAGTAGCCCTCCAAGACCGTCAAGTGAGCCATGCGCCCTGTAAAGCCCAAAATAATCTGTTTTACTTTTAATGGAAGCCATTTTATATTCATTAAGATCAAAATGCTGATCTTTTTTTTTTTTTTTTTTTTTGAAATAGCTGGCAAATTGCAAAGCTATTCCAGTCACAGCTTGAGAAGCCAGAGGCCCCACAGCTTTTCATCTGCTTCATAAGTAAGAACGGGCCTAATATCTCTAATGTGCTTTGATGGAGCAGAGACCTTCACAGGTGGCAGAGGGAGGCAGTCATCAAGCTCACAAGTCAAAATATCAAGTCCCCTTTCAGCATAGCCATCTCTCTTTCTCTCTCTGTCTCGTTCACACACACGCTCACACACACACACACACACACACACGCACACACACACACAAACATACACACACCTCTCCCTCACTTTCTTCCCGCCTGATGCTTGCAGGTGTGAGAGAATGGGATAATTAACTCTGACATGTCTCAGTATTATCTGATGAAATGGCTGCTACTTGGAGCACCAGTCTTCCATATTTACCTATCAGCCTCCTTTTTATGCTAATTAGTATTATTTCTTCTCTGACACCCATTAAGTCCAGCTCACAGAATAGGAAAAGGAAAGACAGCTTGTTTCCTCTGGAATATTCTCATGCACTGCTATAATTATTATTATATTGCAAAACAGGACAAGAAGGTATTTAGTACATGCCTAACAGAATGGATCTGAATCTTTTTTTTTTTTTTTTTACTACGTCATTTAATTACCTTCAGATTAAAGTCTCCGCTGTCACTAACCCCAAACGTTGTTGTTGACTAATAGCATGCTAAATATTTCAGCGTTTAGCAGTGTGTTGCTCTGCACCTGATACTGGGTGTGGAGTTACGCACGAACGCATGAGAGTTTGCAATGATGTTCTCCCACTGGCCAGCAGAAGGCACAGTTGTTGCATACCCAAATTTAAGCCAAGCACCCCTGTGCCCTGGTCCCAGCCAACCCCCCCCCCCCCCTGAGTTTGCCATCTCTATAGCTTTACAGCGCTCACATCCATTCCCAAGGCAGACAAACACCAAGCCTAGTTTTTTGAAATACAGAAAGAAAGAAAGAAAGAAAAAAAACGGTGGCATGTTTACAAGTTCCAGTATCTCGAGTTTGTGTGTAGAATGCATGGTTTCCTTCACATGGATGGCTACCTTCAGCCTTCCATGTGTATGTATGTGGTTGTCTGGTGCAGATAAGGGAATACGATAACCTTCTCTCTCTCTCTCTGCACATCCTCGGGAGTGAGGTGAGTGTTCCTGGTCCTGCCAAGGTGCTGTTTAATGGGCCTCTGAAAACACTCAAAAGACAGACACAAATGTGTGTACGGGCACAGGGCCAGCGCAGGCTCACTGATCTTAAACAGGAGGAAGGTTGTGAAGGAATGCTCGAGGACAAGACTACGGCAAGGAGAAAGGTAGAAAGAGTGAGGGAGAAAAGTGTGTGGAAAAGTAGGGAGGGATATATTCAGAAGGCGAACGCTTGGAGGAAAGAAAGAAAGAAAGGTCAAAGTGGAAATAAAGACGAGTGAAGAATGACAGGTTTAGGACAGTAGTACTGTAGAAGCAGTTCTGCGCAGGCAGAACGGCAGCAGAGAGTCCTCCCTGTTAATATTTCAGTGAATACCGAAGTTAAACGGATTACAAATAAAAAGGGAAAGAGTCTCACGTTGCTGATTTTAAAGTAATATAACATCTTGACCCTTAAATTCTTCCTGTAATCGGAGGCATGCATAGCAAAGAAATGTGTGGCATCAGTTAAGCACGCTCAGTCACGTTACCTATTTATTTCTCTCTCTCTCTCTCTCTTTCTCTCTTTCTTTTTGCATAAAAGGCTGCCTTAATCCTGAAGGATTCCATTTCCTGCAACCAGAGAGTCTAAAGGAATCAAGCAGGTATGAGAGAACTATCTTAAAACACACACACACACACACACACACACACACACACACACACACACACACACACACACACACACACACACACACACAGATGCACACATGCGCACACACACACACACACACACACACACACACATGTACACGCACGCACGCACACATACACACACCTGCTTTACAAAATGATTTGAGATCAATTGGGACACAGTACACAAGATTCGCATCATAGTGGAAATTGGTTACCGTGTCTAAAGACGATGTTGAAAAAAAAAAATGAACACATTTTTAAACTAAATACAATATTTATTTTGAAGTGGGAATGTCCTCAGATATGTGCATTCGCCGTCATTAAATATTGATGAAATTCTATTTATTACTTGTCCGGCATATGCATTATGTATTCTTCACCTGCTCAGATCTTTGCAGCTGAAGAGAATGAGCGAAAGGGAAAAAGAAAATAACATAAAAAATCATAAAAAGCGAGGAATCAAATCACATCTCTTTCTCTGACACCAAAAGGGAGGCAAACTTAATTACGAGGCATTGAGCTGCAGAGAGCACCTTTCTTTTTGTTTTATTTGATTTCTTTTCTCTTCTTTTCTGTTTCATGTTTCTCATAATACGATACAAATAGACGACGAGCTGGCAAACTGTGAATATGGCACCCACATATCCTTACACGCTCATTCGGGCTTTTTTTTCCCCCTGCTTTGCCTCTTCATCTTCCCGACGATGCCAAGGTAGGAGAAACAACAGCTGCTAGCGTCGTGTGTATGGAAACTGCGCCGCTGTTTTGACAATGGCAGTAAAGTGGGGAAAGTGGCGAGCCCTTGTGTGCAGGTCATCACTCTTAATGCAGAGTGTGTCATCAGTCCCGGGGACAACAGCAGAAATGATGTGGCTGATACATATGAAACAGGCATCATGCATAAACATGGGGTCCGGGGGATGGGAGTGGGAAAGATGGAGGTGATGAAGGTGGTGATGGAAGGGGGCATGCAGGGCTGGGGGGGCAGGGGACGTTGCCGTGGGGATATTGCTTCAGCGGGCCACAGTCTGGATGCCTTTTCACCCCTGTTTATTATTCATGAGCTTCGGGGTGGTGTAATAAGCCACACCTTGGCTGGGCGGCCATGGCTAAGTGATGGATCGTGACAGTGCTGATGGAGAATATATCATGATTAAGATCAAATACACTTCCACGCACACATACACACACTCTCTGAAGGACTACACGGCAGACTTTATTTGCCACGGCATCAGTATCATCACAAAAACATTCATCTCAGACATCGGGGCTCACGTGACCTGGGCAACTCGGCGGAGATGCTCAGTGGTGTTTATATTCTGGCATTTGAATACACCGAGTACACTTTCATGTCTGTCTGAAAGAAATGGTATTTCAAAACCTTAGTGCAGCAATCCCCTAATCTGCATGTTCAGTGTTTCTTAAAAGTCCATCAAAGCTGGGAGTTTCATTAATTCTCCTATTTTTCAGTTAAATCTTCAAACTAACTAATGTTTTTGTGCATTTCTCTGTTTAGTCTTCACCTACTCCTCACATAGGATGCATTGAACAGAAGTACAGACATTTTATATAGTACATGCATATGAAATGCATAAAATGCACACAACAATGAACAAACAAACAAACAAACAAACAAATATACCTTAATTTTTTTCTTATTCCTCATGGACACATTTTGAAGGTGATGCAGCTGGTGATTTGTTTCTGGTGATAGTGTCCAATCATAGACAGGATTACCTGGCATGATCAATGGAAGAGATGACTACATTTTCACTGATGTAAAGTTATAAATAGTAGTAAGCCTGAGCTCACACTCTTGACTATTTTTTGTTTTAGTTACTGTGTCATTATTTGTGATGGATCTTGATGAAATTAAAACTATTTATTAGCACCTGTTGTTGGATCCGTCACCAAACCACAGATTATTACCACAACATGACCACCAGAGACCACTAAATTCCTGAAGGACAACCATAAATCCCATTATAATGCCATTAATTGCATTGAATTAGTCGGTGGTCACCAACAGGTCATAATTAATTATGATTGAAAGAGTAAATCCTAAAGAATCATGGTCAACTGAAAAAATAATTGTTGATGGTTTTTGGTTTATTTTATTATTATTTTAAAAAATAAAATATTAATACAATGCTTAATGTCACTATCTGTGTTTGTATTTTCATAGAGTTTGCTTTTCCTTTACTCATTATATTAATTATATTAATTATACTAATTATAAAAATAAAATCAGGTCAACATTATCTCTATTCCTAATGTACTATGGTTGTTTCATAAATTTGACCAACATCATAATAATAATATTAATATCATTATTATTATTATTATTATTATTATTATTATTATTATTATTATTATTAATAATAATAATAATAATAATAATAATAATAATAATAAAAACTTTGTTAATGTGTAAATCAGGAAGGCTTGGGTGGTATATTCTTCTTCTTATTATTATTCACTGATGATTACCTGTATAGTTCTCTTATCATGATTTGCCATAAATACCCAAGATTTATAAAGTAAATGTCTTGATGTAATAAAACTAGGGAAAAGGAAGGCATATATCCTGACTCTTCTCTGCTCTGGCACGGTAGGTTGTGGAATAAACCTCTCCAGCTGTAGATTTTCCCCTTGACAACGTCTGAAGATCTACCTCCTCCAGAAGTACTTAAATTAGCACTTCTCACAAATAAGAAACTAAATTCCCAATACAGAGTTTAGACCTATTAGATTCTGAGTCTTTGACCTACTGAACCAATATCAGAATGTATTTATTGATGCTGACTTCAAAGGGAGGCTGTAAGTTGATCTGAATTAGGAAGTCTGCCAAATGCCATAAATGAAAATGTAAATGTATTTACATTATAATCATTATTATTATCATTGTTGTAAAGCTTTTTAAAGCCAAAAGCCAGACAAACTAATACACAGAATATACAGTACTACTAAACAAAAATATAATTCAAAATGGAAAACCTGAGTGAATTCCTGAAAGAACATGCACAGTAATGGTGTGACAATGATGCTTTGTGTCTTTTCTGATTTAACTAAATTGCATGGGAAAATTTACCATATTGACATAATAAATACTAATACCCAATGAAACCTTTTTAAATGTTTAATGGTTTGATTTACTTTTTATTCAATGTACCTTAATATTCTATCAAGAAAATCAAGGCGGATGTACCAATAATGAATACATACTGTAGATCCAGCCTACTGATTGCATCTGTTGATAGAATATTAACTGCTCAGTTAGAAGGGGCAAGTACAAAACAGCACCAGGACTTATACAGTCTCTGATTTAAGATACTTACTGTAATATTCAGTTGTAAAATAAAAGGACTGCAATTTTTTTTAAGGCAACATTATTGACCTTGCCTCTGTAGAGAGGCAAGCTTTAGTGTGCAGGTGAGAGGAATGTGGACACTGGGCCATTAATTCATCAGTGCAAAGGGGTGGAGTGGTAGGGAGGTGAGAAAAAAAAAAAAAAAAGCAGGCGTAGCCGGTATCTCCAAGCCGCATTCCAAAGGGAGATGTTTTCAATTCACTCATTATAGTGAGGTCATTCACGGTCAAGTTCAATGCCATGGAAAAGAAGTGTTTGCTGTGAAGAGCGCCACCCACACACTGTGCAGCAAGCTGAGGCAGAATTAGGTGAACTATGTAGCCTAATTTTTTGGGTAAATACAAGAAAACTAGCCCTGTGTACTATTTACATTCAAAAAAGGGGTGGGGGACTGACTGAGTGAAGCAAGGAGAAAAAGAGGTGGACATTAGTGATTCAGTGGAGTGTGGGGGGAAGGTGATGGAAACCATAACAAAGTAAACATGCTATCCAGAAGCACAGAGCTGTAATGATGTTATTAGTATGCATGTAGCTGAGCCCAAATGTAGCCTATAACAGTCCGAGCCCCCTTCACTCGTTGGGCTTTTTTTTATTCCCTCCCCTCTCCCCCAATAATGGCTTTAGACTCTATTCAAAGCAGGGACCTTCAGAGATCACAGCAAGCAAAAGGACAGGGTTGGGAGATAATGCACATTGGCAAATGGAACATGACCGGCATGTCCAGCGTCAACGCAGTCCATTGTGCGGACGGATGATAGCGACGGCACAGAACAACAAAGCATGTCCACAATGGCATAATAAGAGTCAGGCCTCGGTCCACCACGGTTAGTCAGGATAGAGATAGACAGGCGGACGGATATATCAGAAAATATCAGAGAGAGAAAATGCACATTCCATAGTGGGCTTGTAGAAAGCAGTGACTGTAGAAGAATGAGGTGGGGTGATGGGAGGAGGGGTTAAAGTTCATTTACATATGCATGTTGGTGTGTATGGAGGGAGCACAAAGCGGGAGAGTGCGGATGACATGGGTGATGCACAGAAACCAGGTCTCCCTTGCTTCATCCCTAACCAGATAAATGATAAAAAAAAAATAATAATAAATTATAGTGCTACAGTTAACTGGAGTGAAATGCTATATAATGTAGAGACATGCCATGTACAGTACATGCCAGATGGTGTATGTAAACACATTTTATTCAGCATAAAGTGTAAAAATCGGTGTTAATGTGTATCAAAACTTATTTCACAAATATTTGACCCTGAACAGTTTTTTTTTTTTTTTTTTTTTTTTTAGAAAATCAGGACCATATCTTAATTCGCTGCCTATTAATGAATTTTAGTTGCAGCTCTAATTGTATGATGAAGTTCTGTGAAAGTCCTTCCTTACGGCCTCGGCAATGTTTGGGGTCTTCTTAGCAGAAATATTTTTAAACTTTGTACATGGAAATGCTCTCTGTAGCATATTCAGAGTGGTATTGATTTCAAGAAATGGTAATTTCATTTAGTGTACTAAAACAGTGCTTTTCAAAAAGAAGTGGTAGCAATTTCATGCATGATGACTTGCAATGCAGCGTTCAAACAAGTCATCAGATAATTAGCTCCTTTAATGGAAAAAAAAACCCTACAGTGTAGGTGTTGCTGAAAACTCTATAACCTGAGATCTTCTTCATTATGCCCCCGTGTCTGTACTGTATATGCCACTTTGAGGTTAATTTAAAATATCAGAATATTAAACACCTTATAAATGTTTTTTCATAAGCATAATCTGTGGAAAGATAAATATAGTATAATTTGTGTGTGAAGATACCAGGACGGTCTTTCTGGTGGAGGCGTTTCTGCCAAAGGCTCTGTTGTGTGGATGGATGCTCAGATGGTTGATGACAGTACTGAACTCACTGACATAACAACATGTGCCATTGTTTTCCCATTAATTTTAACCTCAGTGTTTGGATTTTCCATTTACTACACAGCCTTGCTTCTTGTTTGTGGAAAAGTTCGACTTCTTCCCTGAATTTCTGGAACAAAAAAAAAGGATGGTTTTGATTTATTTGTTCATGTCTCTGGTCAAAGTGGCAGGGAGTGCATCTTCGGCTCTCAGCCGTGCCATGAATCTCAGGCTTCGCTGGCTAAAGTCAACTGGTTACGTCTGTTATATAGCCTTGGCAGCAGAATGATTGAGGAAGCCAATAAATTCAGCAGTAGCCCCTACTGTCAGAGGCCTCCGGAGATCCTCGCTCATGTGGACTGCAGTCACGATAGCATTCAGGACAGCGCTAAGCACTGACCCCCCCCCCCCCCCCCCCCCACCTCAGAACTCGGAACAATTTCACATTCCGCGTTCTAGACGAAATCTAGGTCTCCTCTCTGTCCTGGACATTTGCAACTTCGTGGTCTTAAGATATCATCTCTCCAGAAGCCATCATCTTTCGGAGTCCAGGGCCACAGAGGGAAGTCTTCTGCCACTAAGACCTCCAGAGCTCAGCCTGTTTGAACTAAGTCTTTGAAGGTTTAGCCTTTCAGGGGGGCAGTGACAGCCAGGGCTGAAAGAAAGAGTGTGAGAGAGGAGAGAAGAGGCCGTAGCCATCTCTAAACCCATAGCAGGGTTTTATATTTTATTAATTCTTTTCAGCTTCTGGGTTTTAACCTCAAGCTTTGTTTTGAGCATATATCTTGTTCTCATCTCTACTTTACAGAATCTAAAATATTGCAGTGAAGGGTTTGCATGTTGTTTTAGTGTGACAGTGATTAACTGCTGATCCTTGCACTGTTTGTAACTCTGGGTGTGTGTGTGTGTGTGTGTGTGTGTGTGTGTGTGTGTGTGTCTACAAACGAGTGCTCCCTCTCATTCCTCTCTCTCACTTTTTTCCCCTGTAAAACGCACAAACATTCATCGATTGCTGTGTGTGAAGTTTTCCAAGGGGAAGGCGTCATGCTGGAAGCTAAGTGTTAAGCCATGGTCTGAGTTGGTGTGAAACACACTCTGATATCTCTGGGTCATACTGCCTCCTCTTTCCTGAACCTAGCCATATACTCAGTCACTGTCTGACACAGCAGTTGTACAATGTCTACTCTTCAAAAGCATTTTTTCCCTGTCAATATATAAACAGGACAACTAACATCATATGAATATCACATAATTGGATACGTGTAAACAGTGCTCATGTCACGCTGTCAGCCATTCTACATGTTTGTATTGCTTGTATTGTGGCACGTATCACTGGTGGCTCCTTTAACACTACTATATTTGGATTATATCCTGCTTCACCTATAAGCTGCTTTTGCTTTACAAAATAAATTTAAGTATAAACACTGTTGTTGCTTTTTGTTGTGGGTGGATTTTCTGTGAAGACGGTACCATCAGCCTTGAAAAGATGTAGTGATGTCTTGTCGTGACATTGTATAAGCCTGGATGATGCTTCATCAGGAATGCTTCTCGCGCTTCTTGGGAAGAGTTTAAAAGAAACGTCTGAGAGTATAGGATACCATTTTTTTCCCCTAGCATGGATACAGTAGGAGGTTCATTCCTATATTGACACACACACACACACACACACACATATATATATACAGTATATATATACACACACACACAGTACAGACCAAAAGTTTGGACACCTTCTCATTCAAAGAGTTTTCTTTATTGTGTTCTTTATTGTGTTATTCAGCCCAAACAAGTCTCTTCTGCTTGTTGCCTGTCCTTAGCAGTGGTTTCCTGCAGATATTCTACCATGAAGGCCTGATTCACACAGTCTCCTCTTAACAGTTGTTCTAGAGATGTGTGTGCTGCTAGAACTCTGTGTGGCATTGACCTGCTCTCTGATCTGAGCTGCTGTTAACCTGCGATTTCTGAGGCTGGTGACTCGGATGAACTTATGCTCCGCAGCAGAGGTGACTCTTGGTTCCCTTTCAAAAGCTACACTCGATGCTGCGTGAAAACGCTATGGGAACATCTCTTTGTTTCCGGTTGTGAAGCCTGTGTATGTCAAAACCGCCGAATACCTCGGCTTATAACCTCTGCCAGGCATGACGTCACCGAATAAGGTGCACCTGCAGGTTATAAATAGGAGTGAACCGGAAACATCCTCAGATCTTTTTGTCTTCAGGACCGCTTTGTGTTTGCGTGTGTGTGTGCAACAGAATCACGGTAGGAAAGAAAAACTTTACTTACCGATAATGGCAAGAGTTGGTTGGAGAGATGCGTGCCTCCGTGTGATTTTCTTTCGGAGGGCGATCTCCACGACTTTTCTTGAGTGCTTGGGTTTCAAGGAAAGTGCAAGCATTGTATCTCCCTATTAAGGCACTTTGTGCGCGGTTCGCTTTCTTTAAAGAGAAACCGCGAGCCGCGGCGCATTCCTGGGGCTCGCATGCGTATGAGATGGGATTTCCCCCTTTCTCTCGCGCTCTCCCCGGATCAGGAAGTGTTTAGCGTCTGCTCCTCAAGCGCGCTCCGGCGCTTCTTGTGAGCAGACGGAAGAGATTCCTCCCTTTTTCTTTGGCGACCTCCATGACGAGTTAACTCTTTCATGGAATAAGCCTTATTCATCCCATTTTATGATGATACCCCAGACAGAAGAGACGCTTGCGAGCTCTCTCTCTCCTGGGAGCTCATTCTCCCTGAAAAAGCCCACATTCCCCACCAAGCCGTGTAGACTAACATCTTCATTGGTGGGGAAAGCTTTCAGGTAGCGGGTCAGGCTGGTGCTGCTCTGCACACCATGGCAGTTTTGCAGGCATACCAAGCTCACCTGCTAAGAGTTCTGAGCACTGGCGGGTCTATTGATGGCGCCTAGCCACAGATTTATTTCTCTGTGCCACCAAGCAGACGGCCCGTGCTATCGGCCGTTCTATGGCTGCCGCGGTCGCCACGGAGAGACATCTGTGATTTAATCTCACGGGCATCGAGGTCAGGGATCGCGTTTTCCTCCTTGATGCCCCCCCCCCTCTCTCGCCTTTAAGCTGTAAACACCGTCGCCACTAGGTTCGGGAGGCGAAGCTCTACGAGCAGACCTCTGTGAGGTTTCTCCCCTGCCGTGCTCAGGAGTCGGGACCGTCGGTCACCCAGTCCCGACCAGGTCTGGTCCCCACGAGGTGTAAGGTGCAGAAGGAGAGTGGGCCGAGCCAGCTACCCCCTCGTAGAGACAGGGGAAGGACTCGTCACGCTTCCCAAAGCACCGGACCTGAGGGGCATTAACTCCACCAAAAAGTATGTCCTGAGGTTGACGTGCCCAGGACCACGGGGGTGTCTCCCCCTGGGGAGGGACGTGTAAAAAAAAATCCAATAAGGGATAAAGACTTCTCCCTGGCACCCTATGGGGGCCGTTGTCTAATCTCCGCCACCACTGGTGTTTCGGGAAGCAGCGGTCTCCAGCGAAATGTTAGGTGCTCGGTTCCTTCCTGCCTTGCTTCAGGATGCCGGACACCTAACACCCCCCCTCCGTTGCACATCGTTCTCCGCGATTTCAATGGCGTGGTCTTCACTTCCATGAAACCGGAGCGAGCACATCTGCTGACTTGGCAGTTACAGAATGACTTTGCTGGCAAAGGGGCCATAGAGCATGTTCCCCTGCCAGACAAGTGATAGGGGGGTTGTGTCAAATTTTACATCTTCTTGGGCTAAACATCAAAATGTTGACAGCCAAAATTATCGTTTCTCAAATTCTTTGAGGTTTGGTTTGTGACGGTCAACCTGAATGACGCATATTTTCATATAGAAATATTGCCACAACACAGGAGGTTCCTGAGGTTTGCTTTCGGGGGCGAAGCTTACCAGTATCGGGTCCTTCTATCTGGCCTAGCCCTGTTACCCCGCACATATAAAATGCACGGATGCAGCTCTGGCTCTATGATTCCAGGGCATCCGTATTCTGAATTGAATAGACGACTGGCTGATCCTAGCTCAGTCTTAATAGCTAGCGCTTCGACATCGGGATGTCGTCCTAGCTCATCTCCATTCTTTAGGATTGAGACTTAACGCTACGAAAGGCGTTCTCTTTCCTGTTCAGAGGACAACATATTTGGGTGTCACCTGGGATTCGATCACAAGGCGGGCACAGCTGTTTCCCACTTGTGTCAAACCCATCCTCCAACAGTTTGAAGGAAATCAAGCTAGGCCAGAAAGTGACTCCATCACTTTCAAAGATCTTAGGTCTCATGGGAGCTGCGTCCACGGTGATACCTTTGGGCCTTTTGCACATGAGGGTGTTTTGAGTTGTGGCTAAGAGCCAGGGGATTTCACTCAAGGGCCAATCCCCAGAGGATAATAAGGGTTATGCGCCGGGGCTTCGTACCCTTTCTATGTGGTTCAGACCCCGGTTTTTGACTTTGGGTCCCACTTTAGATCCGTCTTGTCGTCACAAGATACTAACGACAGATGCTTCCCTCATGGGCTGGGGTGCGGTCTTGGATGGCCGTCCAGCACAAAGGAGCTGGAGAGGTCATCTTCTCGCATGGCACACCAATTGCCTCGAAATGATGGCTCTGTTTCTGGCCCTGAAACACTCCTCCAGCAGTTGAGAGGCTACCATGTCCTAGTGCGGGTGGACAACACTGTGGTAGTCTTGTACATAAATCGCAAGGGTGGACTGTGCTCGCGCCGCTTGAACAAGCTAGCGCACCAGGTTCTGCTTTGGGCACAGGACAAGTTCCTGTCCCTCAGAGCGATTTACATTCCGGGGCACATGAATGTAGGAGCGGACTTGCTATCCAGACAAGCTGTGACACATGGGGACTGGAAACTCCACCCCGAAGTAGTCGGTCAATCTGGGAAAGACTTTATATAGCAGAGGTGCCCTCTTCGCGTCGCAAGAGGCAGCACAATGTCACCTTTACTACTCTGACTCCTCCAGCTCCCCTGGGTCTGGACGCCATGGCCCACACGTGGCCCAGATTACGCCTTTATGCGTTTCCTCTGATATTTCTGCTCCTAGGAGTCTTGCCGAGGGTCCATCAACAGGGTTTGCGCCTCTTATCGATAGCGCCCCAGTGGCCGACCAGAGTGTGGTTCTCAGATCTAATATATCTCCTCGACGGCTCACCCTGGGTGATTCCAGTGAGGAGGGATCTTCTGTCTCAGGCGCAGGGGACAATATTTCATCCCCGGCCCGAGCTCTGGGACGTTCACGTTTGGCCCCTGGAGGGGACCAACTAAGACATGCTGGTCTTCCAGCCAGCGTAATTGAAATCATTTTAAGTGCCAGGGCTCCCTTCACTAGAAGAACTTATGCCCTCAAATGGAGTGTATTTGAAAGTTGGTGCATGGTAAGACATGTAGACCCAGTCCACTGCCAGATTGTTTCAGTGCTGGAGTTTCTGCAAGAAAAGTTGTCCTCTGGCTTATGCCCTAGTACTCTCAGAACATACATAGCCGCTATTTCGGCATGCTCTGACCGATGGGGTTTCTGTGGAAAAGCACCATTTAGTTGCCCGTTTTATTCGTGGAGCTAAACGGTTGAGGCCGTCCACTAGAGCGACAGTCCCTTCATGGGACTTACAGTGCGGCGGCGTTGGTATTCTCGCTCCCATAGCGTTTTCACGCAGCATCGAGTGTAGCTTTTGAAAGGGAACGTCTCGGGTTACTTAGCTGTAACCCTGTTCCCTGATAAAGCGGGAACGAGATGCTGCGTTTTAATGCTGCACTGCTGACGTGCCTGGACGTCCTTCAGACAAAATTGACCTGAGGATGTTTCCGGTTCACTCCTATTTATAACCTGCAGGTGCACCTTATTCGGTGACGTCATGCCTGGCAGAGGTTATAAGCCGAGGTATTTGGCGGTTTTGACATACACAGGCTTCACAACCGGAAACAAAGAGATGTTCCCATAGCGTTTTCACGCAGCATCTCGTTCTCGCTTTAAGTCTTTCTTTCCTGGGGCGGTCCGCATGTGAGCCAGTTTCTTTGTAGCGCTTGATGGTTTTTGTGACTGCACTTGGGGACACTTTCAAAGTTTTCCCAATTTTTCGTACTGACTGACCTTCATTTCTTAAAGTAATGATGGCCACTCGTTTTTCTTTACTTAGCTGCTTTTTTCTTGCCATAATACAAATTCAAACTCTTTGAATGAGAAGGTGTGTCCAAACTTTTGGTCTGTACTGTATATACACAATATATATATATATATATATATATATATATATATATATATATATATATATATATATATACACTGTTTCACACCACTGGACGTATACATAGGTGGGCGGGGCTTGTTGGACAACTTTCTCACACACATACACACACACACACACACACACACTAATGGATTGGGAATGACTGCTGTCTGGCTTACGGATTACATAACTTGTCTGAATAACGGATTACATTTTTGAAAAAATAATTAAGTAGCAGTACTTGAATGGCGGACCTAACGCATTAGAGTACTCATTACATCAAAAAAGTGTACTCTAACGCTTTACACCCAACACTGCTGATTTCTTATTTTTATTGCATTTGTCACACTTTAATGTCTCAGATCATCAAACAAATTGAAATATTAGTCAAAGATAACACAAGTAAATACATCATGCAGTTTTTAAATGAAGGTTTTTATTATTAAAGGAAAACAAAACCCAAAACTACATAGCCCTGTGTGAAAAAGGGTTTGCCCCCCCACTCAATTTCTCTAGTCACACTCAGGCCTGATTACTGCCACACCTGTTTGCAATCAGACAATCACTTAAATAGGCCCTGCCTGACATCGTGAAGTAGACCAAAAGATCCTCAAAAGCTAGACATCATGCCGCGATCCAAAGAAATTCAAAAACAAATGAGAAAGAAAATAATTGAGATCTATAGTCTGGATCTACTTATAAAGCCATTTCTAAAGCTTTGGGACTGATCATTCATGATTATTGTTTGTCCCACCCACATGTTTTTTTCCCTGTGTATTTTAAACAGACTTTTTCTAAGTTCCACCATTTTTAAACATTACCTTAATGACTACTCATCTTCCTCAAATACACTTGAACATGCTTTATCTACTAAGGTTTTTGTCCTAAGGAGTTTTAGGCAGACCACTAGTTAGCAGATAGAGAGACAGGCACACAGACATCTAGATAGATGCACTTATTGCTTCATTATTTGAACCTAATGCACCAAATATTACATTCATAGTTACATAGCTGCAAAGTCCACGGTTGAACTGCTGTGGCATTTCCAATGTCACTGATTCGCAAGCATTTTGAAAAGCCTTGGACCTGACTTATGGCCAGAGTGCCTTTGTAACTATCCAAAGGCTTCAGGTATGTTTGAAATGAAGCATAAATGATGCAGTTTTTAATGTTAATGTAGACATGAAGAGCCAAGGAAATCAAAAGCTGTGTAGCGTTCATACAGCGTTCGTATTTGTGCGTGTATGTGTGTGTGTGCCCATGTTATTCTGTCATGTTTTGACCTTCTGAGAGCATAGTATAAATGATAATGCATGACAGTTAACCTGTGTCTGAGAGGGTGTGTGTGCCACTCAATAGCACTGAATATATGACCTGTGTGGGAGCTTGGAGCACACAGGGCAGTGACCACATGATCAACGTTCGTATGTAATTTGAACAGCTTCCAGCAAGCTCGGCGCTGAGCAGCATGTCTAGTCATGAGTTTTGTGTATTACCAATCCCTATTTTGTCATTTTCAGATGTATAAATATTATTAATTTAATGCAATCATCACAATCACCATGTGCCCATGTGCACACAAACAGTGAATGCAGTGATGGTCAGTGTTGTGAGACCCTGAGCCTGAGGAATCTTACCTGGGTCAAGAGTTGTTTCCAGATTAAGCTATCCTCTTTATTCTTATTAAAATTATTATTTTTTCTTTTACCGTGTCCTCACCTTTGTGTTCTTTGCCTTCAGTTCTCCACAAAGCACTACGCCTCCTTACTGTTTACCCTAACAGTCTCAGCTCCTCCTCACCAGAAGAAACACATTTAATTAGAAGGAGTTAAGTTGTGCCTTAATTAAGCAGCAGGCGTGCACTCTCTTTGTCACTTGGCTTTTCTCCCTCCTCCCGTTCATAGAACAATGAGCCCTGGTAAAATGTAATTTGCTCTTTGTTAAGATTTTGATTTTGCTCTTTCATGGCAGTTGAAACGGTAAGAGAATCAAAGCTGTACACTCTCTCCTTTTTCTTTTGCGCCTCATCCTTCCGCATCTCTTAGGCTTATAATATTGTAACCATGGCAATGACAGTTGGGAATGAAGGAATGAAAGGAACCCATCATTTTCTTTTTCTTTTTTTTCGGTAGGATTAATTTTGAAACATAAGACTTGCTGAACGAAATCTTGGTCCAAACCTCACTGATTCTGGTCCAGTCGGCATATCCACTTTGCGCAGCTTCCCAGAGCATTTGATTTGACAGTCTGGTCATTTTTGACTTATTTCTCCATGTGCAGTATTGACATGTTGACATAAAGTGGTTTTCCAGAAAGACAGTGCCTATATTTCAATCAGCATTAACCAAAACATTGGACCATAGTGGAGTGGTAAAAGCACGAGTGACAAGTACAGATGTAAGGCCAGACAACTGTAATTTCTCCCGATGTGATCTGGAAGCTCCAAAAAGAAAAATAAACACTTAGAGCAGCAGGGGAAAAAATGCTAAGCTCGAAAAAAGGGGAAGGGGGAAATCCTCTGGTTGTGTCCTGTACTTTAGGAGTCTTTGTTCTTGAAGGTCTCAGATGTACTTCTCTTTAAGTTTTGGCTTTTTTGTTGAAGTTGATAAGATAACCTATTTAGGTACAATTTCAAGCTGTAATCAGAATTCATATACGGTATATTGGTGGTACGGTGGTTTAGTGGTTAGCGCTGTCAACTTGAACCTCCAGGGTCCATGTTCAATTCCCGCCTCGGGGTCTATGTGGATGGTGTTTGCATGTTCTCAGGCTGCGCGGTCATGTTGGAACTGGTGTGGGGTTGTTTAACAGTAGTTGGGCTCGGCCCCTTACTTCCATTTAAAGGAACTCTTAATGCTGCAGCATATCGAGACATTTTGGAATTTCATGCTCAATTTCAAAGGAACAATTTGGGCATGGCCCCTTCCTGTTCCAACATGACTGTGCACAAAGCAAGGTCTATAAAGACATGGTTGAGTGAGTTTGGTGTGGAAGACTGGTCCTGACCTCAAACCGATAGATTTGGGATAAATTAGAGTGGAGACTGTGAGCCAGGCCTTCTCATCCAGCATCAATGTCCGACCTCACAAATGTGCTTCTGGAAGAATAGTCAAAAATTCCTATAAACACACTCCTAAACCTTATGGAAAGCCTTCCCAGAAGAGTTGAAGATATTATAGCTGCAAAGTGTGGAATTAAACCCTATATATTAAGAATGGGATCTTACTCAAGTTCATAGGCATGTGAAGTCAGGCGAGCGAATACTTTTGGCAATATAGTGTACAATCGTGGCCAAAAGTGACACAAATATTAGTTTTCACAAAGTTTGCTGCTAAACCGCTTTTAGATCTTTGTTTCAGTTGTTTCTGTGATGTACTGAAATATAATTACAAGCACTTCATACGTTTCAAAGGCTTTTATCGACAATTTCATGACATTTATGCAAAGAGTCAATATTTGCAGTGTTGGCCCTTCTTTTTCAGGACCTCTGCAATTTAACCGCGCATGCTCTCAATCAACATCTGGGCCAAATCCTGACTGATAGCAACCCATTCTTTCATAATCACTTCTTGGAGTTTGTTAGAATTAGTGGGTTTTTGTTTGTCCACCCGCCTCTTGAGGATTGACCAAGTTCTCAATGGGATTAAGATCTGGGGAGTTTCCAGGCCATGGACCCAAAATTTCAACGTTTTGGTCCCCGAGCCACTTAGTTATCACTTTTGCCTTATGGCACGGTGCTCCATCGTGCTGGAAAATGCATTGTTCTTCACCAAACTGTTGTTGGATTGTTGGAAGAAGTTGCTGTTGAAGGGTGTTTTGGTACCATTCTTTATTCATGGCTGTGTTTTTGGGCAAAGTTGTGAGTGAGCCCACTCCCTTGGATGAGAAGCAACCCTTCACATGAATGGTCTCAGGATGCTTTACTGTTGGCATGACACAGGACTGATGGTAGCGCTCACCTTTTCTTCTCCGGACAAACCTTTTTCCAGATGCCCCAAACAATCGGAAAGAGGCTTCATCCGAGAATATGACTTTGCCCCAGTCCTTAGCAGTCCAATCGCCATACTTTTTGCAGAGGATCAATCTGTCCCTGATGTTTTTTTGCAGAGAAGTGGCTTCTTTGCTGCCCTTTGCTGCTTCTTTGGTGCCCTTTGCTGCAGTGAAGTGGCTTCTTTTCCTGACACCAGGCCATCTTCCAAAAGTCTTCGCCTCACTGTGCGTGCAGATGCGCTCACACCTGCCTGCTGCCATTCCTGAGCAAGTTCTGCACTGGTGGCACTCCGATCCCGCAGCTGAATCCTCTTTAGAAGATGATCCTGGTGCTTGCTGGACTTTCTTGGATGCCTTGAAGCCTTCTTAACAAGAATTGAACCTCTTTCCTTGGAGTTCTTGATGATCCTATAAATTGTTGATTTAGGTGCAATCTTAGTATCCACAATATCCATATGCCTGTGAAGCCATTTTTATGCAACGCAATGATGGCTGCACGCGTTTCTTTGCAGGTCACCATGGTTAACAATGTAAGAACAATGGTTTCAAGCATCACCCTCCTTTTAACATGTCAAGTCTGCCATTCTAACCCAATCAGCCTGACATGATCTCCAGCCTTGTGCTCGAGTGGAAAGTTTTTTTGGGGATTAAGTTAATTTTCATGGCAAAGAAGGACTATGCAATTCATCTGATCACTCTTCATAACATTCTGGAGTATATGCAAATTGCTATTAAGCAGCAACTTTTCCTATTTCCAATATTTATGTAATTCTCAAAACTTTTGGCCACGATTGTATATTGAATAACTGAATGAATGAACTTGTGTGCAAGTATTCCCATTAAAGTGTCTATAGAGTTAAAGAAAAGTGGTAAAGAAAATACCAGTCAGAAGAGATTGAATGCTTTGTTGATGATAAGGTGTTACAGGTGATTGGCAAGAACGACTTAATAAGCTATTTGAACTTAATAACCACTCTTTACAACCATGGTGAATAGAAAAGTATTTCAGAAATGCATTACTTCCACACTTCAACAGCAAAAGTCCACATCTGATGTTTCTGATGGTATTTTTTGTTTTCATTTACTATATACTAAATACACTGATTTGCCACAACAATAAAACCATTAACATTAAAAACCAACTAGGTATTGGGTTCGCCTTGTGCCATTGGGGCTCTGCAGGAAGGGCTGTCTGGCACCAAGATGTTAGCAGCAGATACATCCCATTGGTACTTGCTCTGATTGGGATCTGGGGTGTATGAAGGCCGGGTCACAGCCTTGGGCTCTTTGCCTGCTGGGCCCTGTGCCTTTCTACCATAGCCAATATTAACTTTTTCAGGCGATTTGGGCTGCATTGGCTTTTCTGTGGGATGGGACCCGATAGGCTGGTTTTTGCTCTCCATGGGAATGGGTAAGCCTTGATCCTGTGACCAGTTTACGGTTTTATACTTGGGGATCAGTGTTGTTCAGTTGACTTGTCAGTGATCATTATTTTATGGCCGATTGGTGAAGTACATAAATCATTCAATTAAGTGATACATAGTCATGGCTTTACAGAAACTCAAATATAGACTTTGTTGCTTAAGTGAGCGAGAACGATAATAACCAGTGTCAAGTCCATTCATGCAAAAAAAAAAAAAAAAAAAAAAACGTCCAATGAAAAACTAAAATGTTGGCAGCTGTCAAAGCAGTCCAAACTAGCAGGCAGTATTATAAATCTCACCCTAACTGTATAGCAATGTTGGCCAATCAGGATCCTGAAAAAAAGCTATGACAGAGTGCGTCACACTCAGACAAACACAGGAAATATTGCACATGCAGTGCATGCTCTTGCTGTATATACAGTACAGTACCAGCATTGAAAAAGGAGTTTCTAAATATTTTCACCCTGGTTTTCCAAAAAAGTCTTTTTTCAGTGACTTAAAACAAAATTTGCTTGTGGACGAATGACCAAAACTCATAGAAGAAGAAGAAAAAGTCTGTGTATGAGTGGACACGACCTGAGTAATAGTTCATTACTATGTGTTACTTCAGGAAAGGCCGAGAGAAAAATCCGGAGAAAGAAATGCATACATAACTATTGTCTAAAACTAGGTGAATATTCCACCCGAGTCACATGAGAATTATCATATTGAATTATAATGCAGGACTTGGAGGCAGACCTCTCCACCTGTGTGTCAAAACCCAGATCTATGTGGCATATAAAGGTGGGAGCATCTGTATTCATTGGCAGCTGACTCTGGACTATCAGGCAAGTTTGGAAGCTCATATCTTCTGGATGAAGCTGTATGGGATGTGGCTTATTGTAGATTCTTTTCCAAATCCCAGCAAATAAAGACAGGGATTAAGCATTTAAAAAGCGCTGGATTGGTTGCTGAGGTGCATCTAACATTCTTAAATTTCGAACATGTTTTCCTTTAAAATGAAATGTCTGAGGAAAAGGTGTGTGTGTGTGTGTGTGTGTGTGTGTGTGTGTGTGTGTGTGTGTGTGTGTGTGTGTGTGTGTGTGTCGGTAGATGTGCTGCTTTGCCCAAATACATTTTTCCTTTCTGTTTATGGATGTGTTGCTCCAGAGTGTGGGGTTTTTCTGCAACCATGGCAGAAAGAGAGAATAATGTTTCTTGGGAGAAGAGAAAGCACTTTTACTTCTCTTCTTGGAATCGCTGCAGATCTGAAATCAGGATAGTGAGTGAGGGGGAGAGAGAGAGTTGTTTTGGGGAGCTCACAGCAGTGTTTGGAGAGAGAGAGAAGGTCCTGTATCCCTTCATTTCATCCAAATGCAATCCCTCTGATTATATGAAGATTACACACACAATGCTACAGCACAAGAAAAGGGGAAAAAAATCTTTTTCTTTCTTTATTAAACTTTCATAAAGGTTTATACTGATGATGCATTATGGATGAATCAGAAGGTCAGAACAAGATCATAAACTCTAAAACACACTACTTCTGGTTCTACCTCAATCTAAAACACGCAAATACGCCAGAAATCTAATCATGGCTGTGGTGTTAGCATATTGCGCTTGTTGTTTGTTGTGCAAGTGCCGAAACCCTGTCAAGTACACATATTTCCTTTTTTTAGTCAAGAGGTGTCCTTTGAACTAATAAGCACAATCTTGTGTCTCCAAGGCACTGTCAGCGCTGCCTTTGTTCATGAGCCAGCAGCTGTGTGGGTTGACACTGAAGAAAAGTCCTGCCCTGGGATAGAAATAGCCATGTAACCTGGTTTCAGGTCAGCAAATGAGTGAAATACATTCATATTTTTTTCCTTGCATTAATAGGCTCTTTTGTTTCTTCTTTGAAGCCGGAGATCCCCCACCCCTTTTTTTTTTTTTTTGTAAGTGCTTTCTAACAGAGCAGTCACTTCTGTGCCAGCTTCTTAAGACAAGTGCAATATGAGAGGAATTGCAGCTCTGTATGGTTTGGCTGATGTTGTCAAAGAATTCCTCAGATCACTACACAATGTACTGAAGGCTTTTTCTATGAAAACATTTGTCTCTGGATTTTGAACAGCTATTGCTTGGCCAGTTTTTATCCTCTGTTTTTCTTTTCCAATTCATTACGGAATGAACCAAGATGAAAAAACTCAATAGATGACAATAATACACTGACTAGCCAAGCCAAGAATGGATAGATATCTAAATTCTGGTTCACACACTGACCAGGAAATATATATGAAGTGTACACTTGTATAAACTGGTGTGTCGGTCAGTGTCATACATGTATGTCTGTTTGTGTTTCTCTCTGTGTGTAAGAGGTATGCCTAGACATGCCTGTGTTGGGCAATGTCTCTCAAACACACATTATTTTATACCTGTGTTACACACACACACACAAAAACACCCCGACTCCCTGCCAGGCCCCCCAACTGAGACTCACCATCAGTCCCACCGAAGAACAGGACTGTACCAAAAAGTAATTCACACGTCTCTTCATTTGAGTTATTTATTTGATTAGGGGTGACGTGGCACAGGAGGCCCAGGAGGTGCAGGAAGGCCAGGTATTTCAGCCGGGACTGGCTGCTCCAACAGGCCTGGCAGAAGGATGAGATTGGGGTCCTGCCATCGCAATCTTCAGCTGCTGCTAGCTCCAGGGGGGAGCCTGCGCCCTCCTACTTTTAAATAGAGAGTGGAATCTTTTATCTGCCTGTATTACTATCCCTATTCCCAAACGCTGCCCAGCTGGCCTGCAGAGCTGCTTCAGCCCAAGTCATTATCGCTCCACTATGACTTGTCACTTTCAGATGACTTGATATATTTAAATGTAACTGGTGATTGCTGAAAAGCAGAAAAGAAATAGATGTATCACCAACTGATGGGGAGAGGTGACATTAATCTAACCAGCGTTCCGCCAGGGCTCTCTTTTTTTTTTTTGTGTGTGTGTGTCCTTCTTCTTTAATCTGTCTATTTCTCTCTGCCTTTTTCGCATATCTCTCATTTGGCCACTCTGGGTAGGAGGGTGGTGTGTGTGTGTGTGTGTGTGTGTGTGTGTGTGTGTGTGTGTGTGTGTGTGTGTGTGTGTGTGTGTGTGTGTGTGTGTGTGTGTGTGTGTGTGTGTGTGTGTGTGTGTGTGTGTGTGTGTGTGTGTGTGAGAAGCAGTTTTGCATTGAGCTCAGTCTGCAACAATGACCTCATGGTGTGTGTATGGTGTGATATAAATGTTCACACACTGCAAAGTGTTTGAGCTGTGGCCCGGTGTCAGTTTGGGGCCCTTTGGACTCGAATTCAATTCCACACTTTGCAAATAGTAAATGAAACAATGACGTTAATATTTCATGCGTCACAGAAGTTTATTTGATAGTGTCTGGTGTGATCTAGAAGTGAAGGTAGAAAGGTTTAATCCAACAAGACCAGTCATGTCACACCTTTCCCATGATGCGTCACTCCTGCATGGGTATTATGCCCAGCTGCTAGATAAATCCACTTGACTTATCCAAAGGATTAAATTATTTACACATTTAGAAAAGCCTCAAATATGGCCAAGCCCACTGCCACAGCTTCATGAAGATTTAATCAGCATCATTTCTTAACGAGAGGGCTCGAGCAGAGGGGGAGGACGAGCAAGGAGAATTAAGATGCCGATGCCCATCTTTTGTTGCCCATGTTTCTGTCCTCTTTGAGACAGGATGGTTAAAAACAGGACGGCTCAAGTGTTAGAAAGTGATTGACACACAGCTGAAGCCTATCCGTCAGATGAATAGTCCCTTTACTTTTTCTGTGCCATGTCTGAAGGACTCTAGTCACCTTGTGAGTTGTCACTTTAAAGACAAATTGTCAAAACAACAGAGGGTATGGTTTGTAGCCATGCACATAAATACCCAGCTTTGCTACCTCCACTTTTTTTTTCTTTAATGTGTGTTTATATGCTGTTTTGTAACATAATACCCTCCATGTCCATGTTCTTATCAGTTGTTGGTCACACTGGCTCACAAGTGATGACTCTTTGTTGAATATGCTGTAGTTAGTCTCTGATGTCATCCAGTCTGTCTGGAATTTGATCAACATGTCTGAAATGTTCTTCCTTATTGCTTTGGTCTGTGTCTCTGTGTCATTTTTTCTCTTTATTCTGCCTGCATTCTTTTGGTTTATCGGTTCTTGCACTGAAACTGCCAGGCCTCAGAATGGTCTTTATTCTTTTTTTTTTTTTTTCAAAGCACCCTGTTGTGAGTCTGAACCATTTTCTTTGTTTAAATGAATACCTTAAGGAGGGACGTGTTGGAAGGTAAATGCAGATAAAGGGCATTTGTGCACCGCTTTAACTACAGACAGCTTGGACAGTAGTTCCGGCTACAATGTGAATGATAGATTTATATTAATGTGCTTGTTTCTGTAGCTTTACCGTTTCCATACTTAGGTCTATCCAGGATCTCCATTGTACTTCATCACACCCCACCGGCTGGATTCATTTTGTATACTGCATAGTCTGTCATGTACTGTTCTATATTTATACCTTACATGCATGAGCTTCTGTCTTTTTGCATTTGTGTCACTGGACTAAACAAAAAATTACGCTCTAACCCCTTTTTATTTCGTTTTATTTCTTTTAAACAATTGCATCCTGTTGGCCATGGTAACTTTGACTGCATGCTTTTTAAACAAATGCTTTTCAAGTCCTGAAGTGCTGAAGGTCAATGTGCTCTACATTTTAGTGCTCACCCTTCTGTAACACTCACTCATCATCTATAACGCTTAATCCTGTATTCAGGGTCACGGGGGCCTGGAGCCTATGCCAGGCACATACACATGCAGTCACTCATTCACACACTATGGGCAATTTGGGAACACCAATTAGCCTAACCTCTTTGGACTGTGGGAGGAAACCCACCAAGCATGGGGAGAACATGCAAACTCCATGCACACAGAGACAGGAATCGAGCCTGGTTGGGGATCGAACCCGGACCCTGGCAGTGCAAGGCGACAGTGCTAACCACTACACCAAAGTGTTTCCTCTCTGTGAATGTTGGGTTTCATCGAGATTCTCAGATTTCCTTCCACAGTCCGAAGACATGTGACATGGGTGCCAATCCATCACAGGGCTCACACACTATGGGCAAATTGAGAACACCAATTAGCCTAATCTGCATGTCTTTGGACTATGGGAGGAAACTGGATACCCAGAGGGAACCTAAAAAGGATGTGGAGAACAACTCCAAGTATATAGATTTGAATCCCTTAATTCTAAAAGTATGAGGATACAGTGCTAACCATTAAGCCATCATGCTGCTTATTTTGAATGGTTAAATACTACTTTTTTTTTTAATGAATATACTATATGAGGAAACATGCAGTTGTTGACTGACTGTCTTTGTGTGATCCTAGTGAAAAAAGTTGCAGTCTGGCCCAGGTTTTTGTGATACTTACTTTTGTCCACTTCACACATTTACTCAGGCATTTCAGAGTGAACATACTGCTGCAGAGCCACTTAACCTTTTCTGCGAAACTTGGAGTAAATAAAATATTCACTACATTGCTCATTCAGTGTCTTTGAAGTGTTGATGACCCAGTTGAACCCACAAATTCCCATAGAATACAGGTGCTGGCAGAAATACTTGGTTCGTGTTCTATTTATATGCAGTACCAGTCAAAAGTTTGGACACGAGTTCAGATTTATTTGCTTCATTCTAGAACAATACTGGATTTATTTATTTTTTTTTTCCCAAAACTATGAAATTACTCAAATGGCATTAGGAAATTAAGTAAAAACAACAAGAGTCAGTAGTTATTTTAAGACATGAAGGTCATCTGTTCTGGAATAATTATTGCAAGAACAGTGATGTGAAGTGAATTAGCAAAACCCATCAAGCGCCATGATTACACTGGCTCTCGTGAAGACCTTACCTCTGAACTTAGGTTCATGTAGAGTTACCAGCCTCAAAAATCACCAATTAACAGCATCTCAGATCAGGGTCGAAATGAAGGTTTTACAGAGCATCAGGCAGACGAAAAAAGAAAATGATTGCATAATTTGAATGCCTTCAGCATTGCTTTGTGATGTAGAAAGAAATAAAAATCAGGAAAAACAATGGAATTAGAAGGTGTGTTCAAACTTTTGACCGGTCCTGAATGCTCACAGACTTTTCTCAGACTTTCATGTTGTGCCATTAGACATTTACAGTAAAAGAAAGGACTTAATGACTAATTGTCTGTTCTCTGTGTTAGTAAGCTTCGAGCTTGTTGGATGGTTGCAGTGTCGTTTCATCAGTTCCCAACTGTAGCTTTAATATTAATGCTTCTTGTAATTATCACCTTGTATGCTAATGCGGAGACAACAAAAACGAGTGGCCAGGCAAACGAACTTTAGCCCACATCAATGCAATTAGGCTCACCTCAACCCCAGTGCTTTTCCTCACCACGTCACCGACATGTGTGAGCAGCTCTGCTCAGACGTGCTTTGTGTACGGGACGAGCTAGAAAAGGCGATGATTAAAGCGCGGTTGCGTAGAGCCACTTTGGCTCGGGCCGTCTGGAGCCCCGCTCGGGTGGAGCAGAAGGGTAATGATCAGATTACAGCGATTGGCCGCATGAAATAAACATGGCGTCGGCGAGGGCGTCTCTGCTTGGAGGTTTGTAGGTGAGGGAGTGAAGATTCAGCAGGATATATGAGAGTGTTTCAGTCCCAGTCTCCATGTCTCCTGAGGGTGAGGCTGGCCTTTCATGCTAAACACGCTTTCCCTGAGCTGTGCTTTATTCAACCTGAATCTGTTGAACTGGGCTCTTCAGCGATCTGACGAATCAGTCAGGACCTGCTCCTTATCCCTCTTCTCATTAGCTATTCCTTTTCTCTCCTCTCCTCACCTCCTTTTAACACCTTTAGATCCTTACCCACATGCACACACATTAGATTAACACACGCACACACACACGCTGAACATACATTCCTCCATTGCTCTCCTTTCTCACTTCTCTCACTCTTGCTCTCATTACTTTCTTCTACTTTCTGAAATAAAGCACGTTTTTGTCTTTCAAATCACACACACACACACACACACACACACATATCAGCCCATGCATGCACATGCACACGCGCGCACACACACACACACACACACACACACACACACACACTTCCAGGCCAAAAAGGTATTTCAGTGAGCGAAGCAGTCAGAAATGTACAAAGTTGCTCGCAATAATCCGTTCGTTCTGTTCTGTGCTGATTTGGGTACTAAGCCTGTACAATTATTTAAATCCGGGCGTTTAGTTGCAGCATACACCTCGCCACGGGGCTCTGCCTCTGTAATCTTGCCTTTGGCCTTGCATTTCAAATGGAATCAATTCCCATAAGGAATGCATACGAAGAGAACCACTAGTGGCTAATCCGGACATTTAAGTTTCTGAAACTTACACCTGTCATGTTGTTTTAAGCGAGTGGCTATGCCTCAGTCTGCTTTCTTTATCTTCTGCCTCCAACCTTTCCTGAGCTCAGATATGGTGTGTGTGTGTGTGTGTGTGTGTGTGTGTGTGTGTGTGTGTGTGTGTGTGTGTGTGTGTGTGTGTGTGTGTGTGTGTGTGTGTGTGTGTGTGTGTGCGCAAGAAAATGAGAGAGAGAGAGAGAGAAAGACATGTCATGTGCAGGTCAACATAGAAACATGGAAGAGATCCACAGAAGAGAGAACTGATATGTATTATGGATTACTTTATTGCTCACATGCACTCACATACTGTATAGTTTGCTCTTTGTAAATGTATGTTGTGTAAAATGTATTTGCTTTTATTTTTTATTTTATTTTATTTGTTTGGGGAAAAGAATGTTCATGATTGTGTGATTAAAGCATTAATTACTGTAGTTGCATGAATAATTGTGTCACTGAAATGTCATCACATGAACAGTAAGTCGTGTGTGTGTGTGTGGTTACGTATTTAGTTCTTTCTGAAAAGTCCCTGTGATACTAGGACATGTGTTATCTGTGTTCTCTAGGGAGATTTTTTTCAACAGAATGAAAAGATCCTGAGATTTGATCAAAGCGACAGTCTGGTGATTTTAATTAGGTTGGATTATGATTTATTTACATTTATTTATAAATAAGGGCAAGGGTTACTCTGTCAGTAAATGCTCACTATATGTGGCTATTTTTACTGACACGTTAGCAAGAGACTTGAGAAAATGTCCTACCGAAACTGCTCTAGAGTTTTATTTAATGTTTCATCAGTACACGGGGAAAAATAGCGTCTTTTATTCTTTAAAAACAACCTGTTTTTGGAGTCACACTTATGTATGCTGCAGATATGGTTCAAACATGGTTAGCAGTCGATGAATTTACCCCAAAGAAAATACATGAGTGTGTGTGTGTGTGTGTGTGTGTGTGTGTGTGTGTGTGTGTGTGTGTGTGTGTGTGTGTGTGTGTGTGTGTGTGTGTGTGTGTGATTGTCCCTGTCCTGCTTTGTGGCTGCAGGCGTGTAGAGAGGATCAGCCCAGGACATCTGCACACCAGCCGCAGGTAACATACACGAGCGGCAGCTCAGTTCAGCACACACAAACACACACACACACGCAAGAAGGGACCGCTGGGTCTCCCACATCTGTTTCATTACAAACTCTCGCTCTTTTTCACTTTTAACACTCGTGTCTACAGTCTGTTGTGCCAGAGTGCCAGTCCCGGGCTGCTCTGATGGGTGGGCTAAGAGTGTGCGCGCTGGTCTGTGAAGTTGCCTGTTGCTGGCGAGCAAAGAGTGTGGGTGTGTGGGTGTGTGGGCGGGTGTGTGGGTGCGTGGCTGGGGGTAATTGACTGGATGAAGAGGACTGGCTGGCTGGAGCTTCCCTTAAGTCTCTGAAGGTTTCGACTTTAGAGTTAGCAATTGCATGAGCATAGGCAAAGCCTGGGCCAAACGCCAGGCTGGATGTGTGTATGTGTGTGAGAGTGTGTGTCCCCATCCTCAGAGCAGTGGAGACACCATCTGTCTGCTTGTCCTACAGGACTGGGCCTGTCCCCGTCGGCCATCTCTGTCCAGGCTCAGTGGGTGAGGGACTGGACTCGTTGTGCCAGGATTTTGGAGGCTGGGGGGCACCAGGCACCGACATTCGGCCCCTCAGTGCCCACCTGCGCCAGGCAGCACGATCCCAGTGCCAACATAGGAAGCCTCTTAGGCCAACACTCTGTCTGTTTCATTCTCATTCTCCTCCTATCTGAGCTGGGAACACAAACTCCAACTACACTGTACTCCAAATCAGGATGTCCTAATTAGCTTCATGTTACACGCCGCTAACAAGGCTTGCTGTTTATGTGTTGTGCAGAAAGCACCAAGGAACTGTATAGGCTTTAAAAATCAGCATAAAAACCCTTTCCAATATTAAATGAAATGTGGAGAGCAGTTAGTGGCCTGTTTGTGGTGTGTACTTTAATAGATGGTTAACCATATACATCACCATTATAATCAGCTTTGCTTTTTGCTCTTGGTGTATGGAATTGTGTGTGCGTGTGTGTGTGTGTGTGTGTGTGTGTGTGTGTGTTATGCTGAATATCTGGTATACAATAGCTTCAGCCTTCAGGCTAACCGCTAACAGCTGGCCAAGGCCGCGTTTAAATCCCCTTCATCCACTCGCTGTCCAACACTGTGGACAGGAATATAAATGGTCAGCGGTCAGGAGAACTGGTTAGAGGAAGTGTCGGGAAATAAAGGGTGTGTGCACATACAGGTACAGTATTATTCACTGCAGCTGATGAGGCAATAAACATTTTTATGTGCAAAATGGGCTTGTAATCACTTTTGTGTTTTGAATTTGCAGGATAATATTTTTAATAGTTTGTTTATGGCTGCAGTACAACACCTAAAAGTAACGATTTACGAAATTGATCAAATTAAGCACAATTTGCAGCATTTTTCACACACTTTGGGAAAAGCACCGGAGCTGAAAAGGACTGTAGGTACAGAGCACACACATTTAACTGCTAATACAATAAATATGTCTGAAATAATCAAATTTCACTTAATAGTTAAACTAATAAATATTAACCCCAAAACAGGTATACACCTGCCTGGCCACACACACACTAATATTTTGTTTAATGATTATAGCGCTCGATGTGGTGGCCAGTTCATGTAAGAAAACGATTCCTCATGCTCCCAGACCTACTCTTACATAATTTGAGTCCTGGAATATGCCTGTGTCATAAGGGAAGGAAAAATAAAACATTGATGTGATACTCTGGTCAGTACTTCAGTACTTTCAGGCCATCAGCTGACTTTATTATACAGCCGTAAGATAAAAGATTGCTGAGTATAGAGCTGACCAGCTAAAGCAACCACAGATCTTTGCACTACCTCCAGAGGTTTGTACAGTGGCCACTATGCATGATGCTTTATGTGCTTCCCTTCTTACCCATTGGGTCAGTCTGAACTCCTCAGACCACTCGTCAGACTTTTTTTCCATGATTCCAAAGTCCAATATTTATGCTAACAAGCCAACTGAAGCCTTTGTTTTTTTTCTCAATTAGTATCACTAACAAGTGGTTTTCTTATGGACATACAGCTATTTAGTCCCAATCCTGTGAGTTTTAGTCACACTGTACTGTACATGTGGAACTTCAGTATTAAACATGCCTTTAATTTATACTGTCAGTTCTTATGATGCAGCGTTATCAAGCGTTTAAGTGATCTCAGATCATAGTCATATATTATTTCATTTCTGATGGATTTTAACCCAATTCCAGTAATTTCAGCAATCCACATAGTTTTCGGCTTGATGTAGGCCAATGATTTGTCCGTTCTGAAACTTCTATTGGCCAGGAAGGAAATGTTTAAGATACATTCATGTATTGTCAGCAACTATTTAATACTGGTAAACGTCGCTGTGCATGTGTAGCAGCCAGTGCACCTACTGACATGTTTTTTGGAGGTTGGAAAAAAACTGAAAAACCCAGAGAAAAGTCACCTGGACACATAAGGATCATGCATAGTGGAGCACAAACCCTAATGCAGGATTGCATCTGGGACCTTGGAGCTGTGAGGCAACCCTGCTGCGACGCCACCTACCATCATGACCCCTTTTTTCTACTAATTTTTAGTAATTACAAGCTAAAATTATCCTACTTTTGACAGATAATTTTGCTTATTTCAAGCAATTATTTCTAGACAAATAGTTAAATCAATTGGTGTGCATTTCAAGCTTGAAATTGGTCAAATGTTCACAAGTCTTTCATTTCATGTTTGTTTTATAATAATTAAATACACATGAATAAGTAACCAGATCAATTAACGCGCATTCAAAAACATTTTTCACTCCCTAAGGTTCATTTTTGCAGTATAAACATTTAGACGTTGCTTCATGGCAATCATGTTATTACGGATTGAAAACTGAGTTTGATTGGTAATTGAAAAAAAAAAATTCTTTTTTGCTTCTTGTAGGTGCTGCGGATATTTCAGTTTAGATAGATAAATAGGTTGATTTTCACTCTAGACCAGTGTGGATTTCAAGTATACTTGTGAAATACTTTAACTGCATGTTGCATGTTTTTTTTCCTAGTTTTACTCATTCGCAATTTATTTTGGATGATGGGTGAAAAACTGAAGCATCTCACTCACTCACTTATTCTCTAGACAGCTTAGACTGGGTACAGGGCCGCCTGAGGCCTGGAGCCAATCCGAGAGGACTTGGGGTATGAGGTGGGGTACACACTGCCACCATCGCAGGGCACACTAGCAGACACCCAATATAGGGAATTTAGAACCGCCAGATTCTGTACACCTTTGGTCTATGGGAAGAAACCAAAGTACCTGGAAGTAAAGCAATCCAAGCACAGGGAGAACTCTCACACACACACACACACGCGCGCGCACACACACACACACGCGCACACACACCACACATACGCACACACACCACACATACACACACACACACACCATACATACACACACACACACACACACACACACACACACACACACACACACACACACACACCTGAATTGGGATTCAAAACTATTTTTATCAATTAAAAAAAAAATCTTTTTTGAAAAAATAAATAATTAAATTTAGTACTCATCTCTAATAAACATGCATGAAAGCACAAATAAAATGAAGAAACATTAGCTTTATCTCATTGCAGATGATTGTGGAGACAAAATGCATTTATGTACGTACAACTTCCTGATATTTCTTATTACGAGATATGCATTCCCTGAAATAAACATTTTCATCAATAAAAGGTAAATATTTATAAATAGAAATATAACCAGCACATGGCAGAAGCAGGATGTGGCTGTAGCACGTAGATGAAGCTGTGTATCCTGCTCCGGTCTCTGTGTCCGTACCTCTGTGTGGGCTGCATTGGCCAATGACTCATCGAAATTTGCTTTCCAAGAGAAATTGAGTTTTTTTTTGTTTTTTTTTCCATGCAAAACCTTGAACAGACCCTTAGTAGAGCCTTATTTTAGATCCAGCATGTCCAGGGCACACGGAGTCACATGGCATACTGTCAACAAATATTTACTTAGTGTGAAACTTTCTGGGTAGTCTGGGAGGATTGGTGGCGGGAGTCAGCCTGTGGTGTTTTGACCTCACGCAGGCCTCTTGAGCTTACTGCATCGATCTTACATACATGCACACAGAGAGAGGAATGCAGGCGAGTATTGAAAATACCCGTCTATACAAGTGAAGCAGTATGAGTGACTGCTGGACGAGGTGGCCGGGGTCTTGGCAGGGCAGCCAGGGTGAAGGCTTTGCGGCTGCCAGTCTGGAGAGGTCCATCTTTGCCAGGCAGACGTGAAGGAATCAGGCAACTGGCTGTGTGTCACACGACAGATTGAGTTGTCAGCTGACAGCCGCTCTTTCTTTAATGCAATGCACATAAATATATCTGAGCGAACGCACTGGATGATGGCCACGCGCGCACGGCTCTGAGTTTGGCCTCTTTAGGAGTGCTGGGTAAGCTTTTGCAAGAGTGTGCTCTTTTCCACTCGAGATGAGCTATTGTTTCTGGCTCTGTTTTTTGGAGCATCTGCCAGAGGAACCTTCTGAAATGGCAGCTAGGGAGGTGATGAAAAGATTAGTATCCCCGACTTTTTTTTTTTTGCCCTTTTCTTTATAAGATAGAAAATGATCTACCACATATGTCTGCCTGAGGAGCAGAAAAAAAGGCTCAAACGGCTTGAAAAACTAAAGATTATAGACTGTACGTTAAACTAATCCATTGCCGTAGATAGTCTGCACTTATATTTTTGCTAACAAGAGGACAGTTGACTGAGTTGTTGCTGAAGTAATGTTTTGAGCCTCCTAAAGAAAGCACTGCACTGCTGAATGGCCCCTGACCCTTGAGCTCATAGGTTCAGAGTGAAGTCTTAGTCCAGCTGTGGGACCTGTCAACTTGTAGGATTGTAGGACCTGGGATTGTTTGGTTTTAAATAGGATTTATCGACTGTGCTCCTTCTTATGTTGCTCTTTTTCAGTCAGGAAAAAATGTATTGACCTCTGACCTCTGTCCAGGGTATCAGGACTGAATGTCCACATTGTGTGCCACAATGCTATCACTCATCTTCAGAGATGTAATACTTTCCCCAGTACTAGAAGCGTACTGTAGGGTGTGCTCTTACTTCCAGTCTTTAGGTGAAAACTCCACCTTTAAATTATGGTTTTAACCTAATCACTGTATTTCTAATGACTGATTGATACAGTATTGTTCTTAAACACACATAAACATTTATGGCATTTTGGCGATGCCTTTCTCTAACTTAGATCTTAATATACATTAAAGCATCAAAGCCCATGTTTTCGTGACCTTCTTATCTGTAGTCCAACATTTTACCCAATCCACTTACCACCTATCCGATTATTTAAACTTTTTATTTTACCTTTGTCTAATTTGTAATTAAAAGTAAATATATATATATATATATATATATATATATATATATATATATATATATATATGTATGCATGTATTTTTTTTAAGTGATACATAGTAAAGTGATGTATACATGCAAATTAGCATACTGTATGAGCAATTACCGTATGGCAATCTTCTAACTTTTTGTACCTATTTGAGCATTTGTTAGCTACTGTACTGTATGTGCCACTTTCAATTAAAACCTGCCTATTTATCCCTCCAGCTCAGTTCCCAATTTCACAGGTTTTGCTATGGGTCAGTACAAATTCAGAAAGCTATAGCTTTTTATGCTCCGTAGGTCTGTCGTAGGTCTACCAAATATTATATACCTGTCTGTGGTCATTAGTGGCCATATGTAGGGCAATTGTATCATGTGAAACATAATACCATGCGTAAGGTCTGCTATTGCAGGTGTCCCCAAAGGGATGGATCTGTAGCCCCTCATAATGCACCACAGAGCTATTTGTAAGTATTCACCTTCATACATGGTCTTGCCATACCTAGATGTCAGTTTTTCTGTGCCGTTACATGGTGCCATCATATTTAATCCTAGCTCTACCTTACCCAGGGGGAAAAAAAAAAAAAAAAAAAGTTTTGTTAACTTTGTTTCGTTTTAAATATTTATTTACAGTAAATATTTACAGATGCTAATGCATTTAAAAATGAACTGCATTATATTTTTTGCCATTATCCCAGAGGCACCAGTACAAATTGTTCTCATAATAACAATTTTTCTGTCATAATTGACACTCATTAGAGTTATAATAAAAGCTCAGGGTTCTTATATATTGTCCATGACAAATTAATGAGTTATGTCCATCAATCACTGCTTCAATCAGTCCCACTTTTCAGGGATAAACATGTAGACCTGCGCCAGGGAGAATCCACCAGGTGTATCGCATATCTCAGCCCTCTGCTCATGATGAAGATATGTTATATTCTATTTTTAGTATTCCATACAGTATGAATATCATTATTAATGTGAGATTAACAGGTAACTTATCTGCCAATAGGAGAGCTACCTTTTTTGCTCTGCTTGAGTTGTAGGTTTGATTAAAGGTTATTCTCTGATCTGAAAAAGAGTATAATTTGAGAAGCTTAATGCAAAGGCATGAACATTCAACACGAGCAGCGGCGTTTCATCCGTCTCCATGACACACTGCAATCTAACGGGCCAAAGCCAAGATCCTATAGATTTTCAAGGTTCTTGCCTTTCATTATGCGTGGCTGTGAAATGTCTCGCCATGTATACGTATGCAATGGACAGCTGCCAAATACAGAGGACAAAATTTGGAGTTAACTGCGAGAGAGGCCTTGTCAAAATGTATAAACGTGAAAAGTTTCAGAGGGGTGCCCTACTGAGCGCTTAAGGGAGCCCCATGTGCACAGATCACCAGTGTGCACGGCCCAGGAGAGGAGTGGAATGCGCCATATTAACCAACTCTCCCAGGCGCTCTCTAAACACACTTCCATGTCCATGCTATTATCCATTTTTCACGTCCAATTGCTCTGTTATGGTAATCGTCAGAAGCGCACCATGGCGTAATTACTCACAGCTGACTTAAGAAAGGAATATTCCACCCCCCCATGGTCTGACTTCTGGCTTTTTTTTTTCTGCACTATTAACCCATTCCTGTTTATTAATGCCTTCCTGCTAATGCGCAGAGGCCACTTTGTGAGATCCATCATCATGCAGGGCCTATTAGCAAAATGGCCCCTCTATTGGGCAATATTTCTCTGTCCCTGCAGTTCTCTTGCCTATCTGCTCTCTGCTTTGGGGTTTAATTACTTCAGTAAATGTACTCCAGTCACATTAACCTCTTGTTGCTCCATGCTACTGAGTGTCCTAGTGTGTGCAGCTAGAAGCAGAGATTCCTTTCTGGTAAAACCACTTCAGTGCTGGATGCTTCTTAGAATGTTGATCCTACCATAAAGAGAGAAGATAATTACATTTAATAAAGCACTTTATTTACACGGAGGCATATGGATACAGTAATACACCACCAGAGTGAAAGCCGTTAGTGTTAACATTTGCCAGGTTCGACTTGACATGTTTTAAATCGTGCAAGACACAATAAAGTAACAAAGCAATTTATGTTCTCATTGAACAGCCTGTATGCACATGCCATTGCATTACATTTTCGCAAATGATGTTAATTCCAAGTTTTTGTTAGGCCCTTTGCTGAAATATCACTCCGTTCCTCACTTGAGGCTCTCCTCTTCAACTTTTTCTGTCCTCAATCATAACCTGAACAATTTTGCATTCACACCAATTTGCCATTTAGAGCAATGCTAATAAGCCCAGATTTTATTGCATTAAGTATTGTCAGTTCCACTGTGCAAGGCAAAGCCTAGATCCAATAGCACTCCTTTGATTCCCAGTCATATACATCACCTTGCAATTACTGGACCTGGTCTGGAAACTGTCAAGCATGACTGCAGCGTTATTGGAATTATTGCAATTACACACAGGTAATTGACCCGCTATCAGTGAAGATGTTAAATTGTGCCTCAGTGGTGTGAGTCCATGTTGAGCTCATTTCATTCCTCTCTCTCTCTCTCTCTCTCTCTCTCTCTCTCAAACACACACATACATGCGCGCACACACACACACACACACACACACACACACACATTGCCTGAGTATGCGAGCGGTAGTGGGAGGCAGCAGAGTTATTGCATTATTCCTATACTCTGCGCACCAATAAACCACCACTGTAATTCAAATTGTGTGGAAATGAACGTCTTTTTCAGCGATGTCAACTCGGTGTCTGTGTGTAATCCTACTTGCCTGCTTGCTTCATTAAAGGTAATATGAGTCAGTGTGTGAACGTTTATTTTTCCCAATTCATAATAATATGCGCAAATCAAATGAATCTGTTCATTCACATCACACAGCTTACCTGAATTTCGAGCGAGCAGTTTCAAGCATGTTCTACAGTGCGATGTTTACAGAATGAAATATTCATATACAAACAATTAGTGTGCTATTTACTGTTTGACATGAATTTACCATTTACGCATTGGGTCAAGATTTCTATATTTTTCTGACACTGTATCTCGCTGTATCATCCTACTGTGTTTTCAGTTTTATATGTAGCAAGCCCTGTGTAAGCATGTTGCTGTAGTTATTGACATGTGTTTCTAAGATTATTGAGACAGTGGTGCAGATCGTACTGTTTCGGTCTCCGGTTCGATCCTGGGCTCTAGACACTGTCTATATGGGTCTGCTACCTATCTCCTATGTTCTCATTGGTTTATTTCAGGTTCTTAGGTTTCTGTCCACAAACACACAGGTAAGACTGGTACCATCTAGGGCAGTGGTGGCTCAGTGGGCTAAGGCACTGAGTTACGGCGGTTCGATTCCCAGCTCAGCCAGGTTGCCATTGTTGGGCCCTTGAGCAAGGCCCTTAACCCTAACTGCTCCAGGGGTGCTGTACCATGGCTGACCCTGCGCTCTGACCCCAGTTACGCTGGGATATGTGAAGAAGGAATTTCACTGTGCTGTAATGTATATGTGACAAAATAAAGGCTTTACTGCTTTACTTTACATGCCTACGTGTGAATGAGTTCTTGAATGTAGGTTTTCATGCTATAACACATACTCACTCGCATCTGGGTGGAAATCTCTCACCAGGTTTATCCCTGTGACCCTGAACAGGACAAAATACTTACTAAAGACGAAAGAATGAATGACGAATCTTTTATGTATAGGGTTTTACCTGGTCTAAACAAGCTGAAGTAGCCTAACTGTGTTTGCGCCTGAAGCTCTTTCTGTTATGCATGATTTAGCATCGTTTTGTTTTTGCTCATATCGAGCTCTAGATAACATCTACACCTTTTTTCGTCCAAAAACAAAGTCTTCCAGAGAGGTCTTAAACTTCTTGGCGAGTCTTATAGAAAAGCTAAACTTTTTAAATGGTATTCACAGCAGCACTTAGAGAACATTGACCATTATCTCCTGCATGTACAGTCCCAGTGCAACCCCCTTCTTGTCCGAGTCATCCTTCATTACTGTCACATGCAGAAGTCTCTGCATCAGAGAGAGAGAGAGAGAGATGGAAAGAGACAGAGGGAGGGGTGGGCAGTACAGCCAATCAACTTCCTTTAACTCACATCTGAATTAAGCTGTGCAAAACAGGCCCCAGGGTTGGTTGCTAAGCACTGAGATGGGCTCGCCAATTTCCACTGGGAGCCAGAGGACAGCAAGCCTCTCTTTCTTTCTTTCTTTCTGTTTAGTTATATATATATATATATATTTATGACATGGACATTAGGAGTGGAGAACATGACGAGTGGACCTTGTAATAAAGAGGGCTGGTCTGGCTGAATATAATCCCCAGCTCTGAAGAAGCTGAAACAGAGCCTTAAGCCTTTTCTCACTGCAAATGAAAGTCACTGTTTATAACCTGTATTTGTTTATAGTGCATCACTAGTTTTCTGTTCCCTGTGAATCTTGTGGAGGAGGGTGTATTATATCCATGCTGGACTGTTGATACAGTTCAATTCAGGCAGCATGTTGTTGTGGCCAAGGGGCCAAATTAGGCCCTTTGTGTGATCGGTCTCCATGGTGATATTTTGGTAAACTTGGGCATGTTGGAGTGTGAAGGTGGTGGTTGCTGCCGGAGTGCACTCGAGCCTTGCTTGTCTTCCTACAGATTTGTTTTAGCATTTTCTGTGGTGTGTGTGTGTGTGTGTGTGTGTGTGTGTGTGTGTTTTTTATTATAAGAAGGCTGAACTTACTGTAGGGTTTAGGGTTTGAGCTGCTTACAAAGACTCTCCTGCTATTTTTTCTTCCTGTTCCCATTTTTTGACAGCGTATGAGAAGTAAGCAGCCTCTGCAGTATCAGCACTTTTCCCATGACTGGGAATATGCAAATGGTAAATGACACACACGCACTGAAAAAATGTACCTGACTAGAAAATGACAAAGTTGTCTTTTTTTCTTTTCTTTTTTAAATTTTGGATTACAAAAAAGACACTAAATTTAAGCTTTAAGCATCTATAGTTATTTCTCAGGATAGATCAGTAAAGGTATATATAAAAAAAACATAGAGTATAGACTCATAAATTTACAAATGATCTAAGAAATTTATCATAATGCCTAATGTCGTGGAACTCTTGACCTTCTCAGACTACAAAATACATTCATGTCTGATACATCTAAGCAGCAATAAACTCTAATCAAGCTCATAATAAACTACAGAACTTTTCGACTAAATATGTAATTGTTATGTGGCAAGCCTGCTCTAAGGGTAATAAACAGAATTATATACATTTGTCCGTGCTACTTGTTTCAATTTGTATTTTAAATGAGAGAAACAATGCCAAATTAATCACGAGGGGTTAATCTGTTCTTTTACGTATGACAGGAGCGATGAAATTCCCTGGTAATTAAAAGTAATAAGAATAAAACTGGTAACTTCTATTGAAAGAAGTTGAGAACAAAAATCAAATGACAGCATTCAGAGTAACAATCATATCAGCTCAATTAACTCCTGCCAGACTCTGAAACTTGGGCTATTTTTCTTATTTAATTCATTAGAAGAGGCCACAGCACCACACTCACTCATGTCAATTCGGCATAATTACTTTAAAGCGAAATCAAAGTAGCCGCTATCTGACATTGTTCAACGTGGCTCATCGCTAAATTTAATTATGAGTTCATTTGAATAAATCCCATTTTAGATGAAAAGAGTCATTTATAACTTTAAGCAAACGTGTGCACGTCTTCATCATTAGCCACACTGGATGCTGACAGGTCATTTCAAAGCAGTTCTTCCTTACCTCATAAAAGCATATAAAAGGTTCTGTCAGAAAATTTCGATTAGAATTTTTGTAGCTGGCACAATTCTTTTTTTCATTTTTTTTTTCATGCAAGACTTTTATTTTGTTGTTCTTGGTGCTTCCTGCTTCTCAGAATGCAATGCATTATGTGCACGTCATGCCTTATTATTAATATTACGAAATAATTCGATTGTGTGCAATGCTGTGTGTTCCTCTACTCACAAAACAGCTTTATCTTGTAACCAGACATGCTGTCTCTTCTGCCGTTTTCTGTTTGTTTGTTTGTTTTTGCTGCATTTTTCCCAGGCTTTGTTTGCACTACTAAACTCCAGAGAGCCAGATTCGAAGAAATGAAGCCCACGAAGACGGCTTTTGCACTTCATCGCATTATAACGGACCCTGGACACACAAACCTGACCGGCCAATCAGATGCATTAAACTAGAGTATAATTGGCCACATGTGAGTTCATCACTTTCTTCTGTAGAGCTGGTGGCTGTGGAAGCGATACCCCCTTATGAATCTGCAGTGATCAGTGAGGAGAATTTAACTGTTAAGAAAATATATATAGTGCGGACGAGTGGGGTCTTCTTTTCTCTTTAGGGAGACCTGCCTTTGACCTTAGTGCTTTTTATTTTTAATGGAGGTAATATCTACTAAGCTGCACTCAAGAAGAACTTGGGATTTCTTGCAATTGCCAAAGGATAAACCTGCAGGTCTTGCTGATATATAGCGTTTGCCCGGAAAGTCTTTTATCTCGGCTGGATGTGCTGGGTATTGGGTTGATGCAGTGTTTGCGTAGTGTCTGTGAAGTCAGAGGACTTGCTCCTCCACACTGTTGCTCTTGGCTCCAGCCACTGGACAATGGTAGGGTGAGAACACTGTTGTTTTTCACCGAGAAATTCTTTCCTATAATTCGGTGATGAAGAGCCAAAGGAGGTGGGGGAGATGTCAAAGCCGTAATGAGTGGGTGACATATAGAGCAAAAAAAAAAAAAAAAAAAAACTAGGCCTCACCTCAGGCCACCCCTCAGTCTCGGAGAAGAACAAAAACGAGCGAGAGGATGATAGAGAGATGTCTTTATGATGAGGGCTTCCTTTCCTGGCCTGCTCTCCTCTTAACATCCATTAACGCTGATGTTCTCTTTGTGCTGGGCCGCGTGACCTGAGCTGGATGCATTAAGCAGATGTTGGACAGGACCGACAGGATTAGTCTGCTCTGGACTGATGAAGAATTCTCCACAGTCCTCCGGAAACCCCATGACCAACCTCCAAGGAAACGCGATCTACTGTGTCGAGCATAAATTAAACAAAGGGCAGTTATGGATTCCTCCCGGTGATGAAATATTGATTCATATATTTTTTTTTACTCCTCTAATCTTTACAAGATGATCTGCTTCCCTCTTTAGCTCATGCCTCGATGGCTGGAGTTACTGTATATTTCATTTGCGAATGAGATCCACGTAGAGCCTGAACAGTCCCTTTCATAGATCTTAGACGTTGGAATGGGTGTTTATGGAGAGGAGAGCGCTGCACCGCCTTAGATCACAGCAGAAACTGGGCAGCTTCATCAAGATGGCTGCCTGGCCGTCCTGCGATAATCCCGCGTCTCGGGCTACGTCTGCACGCGCTTCGCTCTGGGGTGTGGGGTGACTTCTGACAGAGGGTTCCTGTTGGTCACTTATCTTATTAATTAGCTTTTTCCCTTCTCCGGCATTCTCTATCTCCATGCCCTGGTGACAGATCTGCTCCCGAGCCTGCCGCGCCACCGCTGCATTGTTTTTCCCCCCACATAGCGGGATAATTAATATGTCCGGTCCATACATATTTCATGCTGTTTGCTTGAAAACGGTGAAGGAGGGAATAAAAGAGATCGTATGAAAGAAAGAAATAAAGGAGGGAAGCGGAAAAGATTAATTAAAAAGGGGGCAAGAAGGATTTGTCCTAGGACAGAGCCCAGAGCTGCTGGAAGTGGCGAGCTTCATTTAAATAAGGTCTGGCGTCAAAGAGCCGCCTTTATAAATGCATGAAGGATAACTAGTTCGCCATATTAGCGAACACACCATCTATTCTCCCTCTGTACATTATTTGTATTCAAGGTTTTTGAAATGACATTGCAATCTGATGATGCGCCATCCCATTATATTGTCGAGCAGGACAAATATCCCGGCGTTTTCTCTGTAGAACTAACACAATTTTTCCATGTCAGAGGTGGGATAATATCCTGGCGGTCCGGTAGGCTGCGGGTGCATAAGGAATGATGCCATTAATCCTCCTGGGCAATCTCCTGCGCTGATTATTAGGGAAATAAATTTGCATGCTGCATATGAACCAGGTGAATCACTGAAGGCGCAAATTATATTTTCTGACAGCGAGGAGGAGAAGGGAGCTGCATGGCTCACCCTGCACCCCTGCCACCCCCCATGGTGAACACACACACACACACACACACACACACACACACTTTCCATGTACTGCTGTAAGCTGCATTTCTATTCATTACCACATGAGTGGAGTCACTGGTCGATGTGTAAGTTAGCTTTGAGTGTGTTATGTTCCTGCGTAGGCTCACACCTGGAAGCACGAGTGTAGTCACAACTTACAATCAAAGTAATTACCGGGAGAGGCAGAAAAATAAAATAGAAAGGCTGGGCTGGCAGAAAGAAATAGAATCCACAGCAAATACTGCCATATTCAGGTATAGCTTTATGCATGACTGTTTCTGTGTGTCTTAAGGTTGCTGCATTCGTGCACGCGCGCACACACACACACACGCGCACACACACACGAACCAAAAGCAGAATGCCAGCCTGGGGTGAGTTGCCAGCTGGCTGTAGAGAGCTTGTGCTTGTGTGTTCATTGACCCAGTGCGTAATGGCCCATAAAGGCTCAGTTTAATGGGCTGGTCAGCAGCGCCAGGTTCATTACTTAATGTTCTCTTCATGGTTGAAGACTTCCCCCTCTTATTCTACAGCAGTCATTGAAAATAGTTGATTTTTTTTCTTTCTTTTTTTTTTTTTTGTCCCATCATATTTTTCATCCAGTGCCAAAATATTAGCCTTTTTTTCCCTACAAATGAAGCCACTGTATGCTCTCTGCCCTCATCCACTTCGGGTTGAAGGAACGCCATGCACAAGTACCAGAGCACGCACTGATAACTGGAGTGGCAGGGAGTGACTTATTGAGCCCTGCCTTGCTTAAAGAATCAATTTTGAATTAGTGAGAAAAGCACTTACAGTAGTCCAATAACTATGCCATGGCCATGAGAGATGCTACAACGGCAATCTTACACAAAAAAACAAAACAAACCGACACTCTTTCACTAAACCAAAATGCAACTGGAGGCAGAAAAAAGTGAAGTGTGAGAAAGATAATAATAATAATAATAATAATAATAATGTGTGTGTGTTATTATTATTTTTCATACTGCTTATCCTTATAGGTGTAAACCTATCATGGGGCACGAGCAAGCACATTCTCACACACCCAATCAGCTTACACCAATCAGCTTATGCTTTGGACTGTGGGAGGAAACTAAAGCACCCAACAACTACAGTATGGGGAGAACATATAAACTCCACGCACACAGAGAATAGAGGCAAGATTCGAATTCAATTGATGACAATGAGAACGATTTAATTGTCTTATTATAAGCCTTTGAATTTAATTTTGCTAAAAGCTTTCTTTAACGCTCTGTACAGTCACACACACAAACATGTGTTCACTCAGACACACACACACACACACACACACACACATGCACACACACAGGAGAGCAGGGTCCGACCATCATTTACACAGAGTTCAGCAGGCCTGAGGCCATTCAGCCATTCGGTCTCTCTAGACAAAACCTGCACATCATCATAGCTTTTTTTTTTCCTTTTTTTTTTCTTGTGTGTGTGTGTGTGCACTCACCATTCTAGTAACTGCAGCAAGTTATATAGAAGACATTGCTTGCAAATGAGGCTGACCTTCAAGAGTAAGACTAGGACTGACAGCATTACCTTATCAATTACTTTAAATCCCAACATGCATTAATTTGCTCTGGTTGCTAGCATTTCTCTGAAAAAAAAAAAAAAAAAAAAAAAGGAAAGCAGAAAGCAGTGTGACCTTGATACGGTGAATTTACAACCCCATTTTGGATATTCACGTTCAGCTTGGAGAGTGGTTCATCGCATGTCCTTTGCTGTGGCGGAGGGAACAAATGCTCACACCATCTTGCAGTGCTGAATTTTAAAGGCAGAGCTCTTTGAATGAGACAGTAAAGGACAGGGGATCTTAGAGCATTTTTAAGATGGCCTAGTCAGGGGCCGGGCCAAGCACAGAAGTGCGAGCCAGAGCTGGGCAGAGCTGTGAAGCCCGGCACCGACCCACTCTCGCGCTGGAGATATAGGGCATCGATACAATGTGGGACGAAGGGGCGGCTTCGGCTCAAGAGATCCCTTCTTCTTTCACCACGGGACCTTTTGTTAGCGCTAAAAGGATTAATCTAGCTCATTTATGTGTGCGGGTGTGTGTTTTTAAACTTGATCTACTCTTGTGGTTAGCGTCTGAGCAGCTATACATCTACATCTCTGCACTAATATAAGCATGAATATAAGATTACTATGCCAACAACAAATTATATATTAGAAAGAAAATATAATATAATTTTATATAAGCAGTTTTGCTCGTGCTTTGGGAATGAAATGGAAATATTTCTAAGCATTACATTACTTTGTCTACTCACTCTGACCCCTCTTAATCCAAGCTGCATACATGCACATCATCTTTTTTTTTTCTTTCTTTTTCTTTTGAATTGCAGCAGCACTTTAACTGGTGTATTCTATAAAAGTTAGATCCAACCTTGGAGAAATAGGAGGCAGCATATTAAATAAATAACACAACAAAAGACTAGACACCTGCTATTATCAAATTAACTCTCAAGAGTTAGAGGTGTTGTTTACCTTCTTTCGACCATGAACAAATCATGATATCAGTAAAGAACAAAAATTTAAATATATTCCAAATGCAAGGTAAAAAAAAAAAAAAAAAAAAAACTTTTTTTTTTTAATCTCTTTTTATCTCTGCAAAACCAGAGGTAACAATCCTGCATATAGTACATTCCCTGGAATTAATTGAAATTTCTCCTTTCAGTGTCTGCACTGCACGAGTCACCCCGTTGCAGCATTTGTATGTAGCACAGTACTGTATGTGTGTGTGTGTGCGTGCTCGTGTCAGTGTGTGTGTCCTCCAGCTGCAGGCTAGTTTTATGCTTTGACCTGTCACATCGATGCATGAATTTCCAGCAGGTCTCAGAAAGTGACACAACCGTTCACCTTTGGGCATAAACTTAATGTTGTGCGATAAGGAGCTTATGCTAGTTTTCCCCAGAACATCAGCCTGCAGCAGAACTGTCACTGCCATTTCTCCATGTGATAAAGTGAGGTATCCTTGACCACAGCATACAAAAGCATGCAACACACTTCACCCTGGCTAAAGCGAAAAAACACAAAAAGGTACACAATACATACATACACACATACATATTAAGTTGTGCGTCAGTAGTAAAAATACTTGAAATGACGAACTCTTTGAGGATGATTTACATGCATTTCAGAATTTCAGTATTTGGTCTGTCTCTCCTTTTCCTGTAATGACAGCATAGCATGGGCATCACACGTTTGTAAAAACCTGGTCATCTCCAGTATATTAGATTAAATCCACCAGAGTGTCATTTTAACACCTGCTTCAATGGAATGAATTAGATATTTTTTGTTAATCAATTTTGTTCCCAGATTTTCTCCCCTAATTAAGGCCTAGTCAATTCTAACTCTAATCAAGGCTACACCCACTGACCAATGAGGACCAATGAATGCTATCATGTACTGTACAGTGTTTCCTCTGAATCACATGACCCCAGCCAATCACATCTTCTCAAACTGCTTGCTCAGGCACCATAGGGAGCAGTGTAACACACTCTGAGGATAGCGCTCTCTCTACGTACATGCACTTGATTGATGTGGGAGTGCTAGAATGTGTGATTTTTGTTTTTTCTTACAATGTGACTGAAAAAAAAAGGGAAGCTCCAAAGCAGACGATTTGGAAGATGTGTTTGTGTCTGTTTTGAGAATGAAGTGCAGAAAAGTGCATGGAAGAAAAAGAAAAGAATGTTATATTCCCCAAAGCCTGCCTCTAATGTCCTCTTGTCCGGGTATCACATTATTTATGTATTTATTTACATGTTTTTTTTTTTAAGTTAAAGAAAAATGTTTTTGGTTCTTATTGTATATTACTGTAAACCGACTGTCAGTTTGCCACTGATATAGAATAATAGTCTAAGACTAGACTTTGAAATATTAAATTCAAAATGCCAAACAATTAAAATGGAGCTCTTTATGCCTTCAGCGTTTTTGATGGAATATCCTGAGGATTATTGGACTGTTGGGTGGAAGAATGGATTCAAATAGAACGCAAAGCGTATTCACAAAAAAAAGTGAGATTTGTCTATTATATTTCTTATTTTCATAGTTTCAACATGTATATGTGCTGTCATGTTGTGTGTTCTGTGATGTTAGTGTGCATGTCCTGTTTCCTGTTTCCTCGCTCTGGAGTGCAGTGGCATGCTCTCTCAGGACTGGGCAGCTCCACATCAATATCCAACCTGTAAATGACAGTCACCTCGGGATCTTATTTATCCATTTGACGGGGATCTTAAAAAGGTCAGAGACCGCTAGACTTTGCACTTCTGTCCTTTTCCTGTCTTCAACTTCCCATTTATTCATTCAGCCATTCAGTAAACGCCTCAGCATCTGAATGCAGCTCACAGACGTTTCTTCTTTTTCCGATTTAGGATACTGCATTAATAAGAGATGACGCGTGTAAAAGAATGCCCTTGGGAGTATTCTTCTTAATAAGGGGATGGGTGAGTCATTGACCCTTTGTGTGTGTGTGTGTGTGTGTGTGTATGCATGTGTGTGTATGCATGTGCATGTCTGTGCTCATTTCTGTGTTCCTGCAGGTGCATCCGTCTCGGAGCAAGTGTCAGGACTGCTGCAGAGAATGTAAGCATAATGGTGGCATGAGACATTGAGACATGTGAAGGGACAGTGTGTCAGAGAGCAGGAGAGAGAGAGACAGAGACAGCGAAAGAGTGAGACCGAAGTCCCATCTGCACCACAGTGCACAGAGGAACAAAGGGACCCTGCAAGGATGGTTTGAGAGTCTGTGTGAGAGTCCGATCTCCTGCTGGCCTCTAATTCATGCCAAACATTCACCATGAAATAGCTCTTTGACATCATTACACGCTGTGCATGTTGATGTCCTCCACTTCTAAAGACACTGGGGGGAGGGGACACTGCAATTTTCACCACGTGAGTATTATAAAGAGGGAGATAGTAAACCACACTGTCCTTTAAACAATACATGGATTTTCCCATACTCTCACTCTCACTTTTAAGCAGTGAATGCTTGGTCCTTTTCGGCCGTATCGCTGTCCTGAGTAAGCTGTACTGGCTCCGACGCTGACAGAAGAGTTCTCACTCGCCAGTTTCATCCTGATGCGCCCTTAAATAAGCCCACTTTTATTTCGCCTGGCGCTTCCATACATCTGATCCAGTCAATCATGCTATTGTGTGACCCAACGTGCTCGGGTCTTTAGGAGACCCCGTTCCCTGGCTGTGGAATGCCACCACTTTTCTAGTCTGGCTTATTATTGGAGGGGATCTGATTTACAATCCATCTTGGATCACAGGACTGTAGTCTAAACTTCACCAAACCACAGAATATTTTAGCAGTGAACAAAGAGCCTGGATTTAATAAATAAGTGGACTAAGCTTTCTATTGGGTCCCTGGGTGGAATCCTTTATTTAGGTCATTTAGACTTAGCAAAATTGATACAGTATGGAGTACAAAGCTATCTCTCTCTCTCTCTCTCTCTCTCTCTCTCTCTCTCTCTCTCTCTCTCTCTCTCTCTCTCTCTCTGTCTGGCTCTTTCGCTCGCTCTCTCTCTCTCTCTCTGTATCTTCCCTAAAACTGCTTAGCTACTGTTTTCTCATGGATGCATCTTTGCTGTTTATGACAGGACACAAATAATGTAACTAAGCAACCTGGCAAATTAACAATTATTTCTTGGGCAGCCAATATTGACTTCCTCATTTACGTCATCTTATAGGTCAAAATATAAAATCTATACATGTGTAGGTGCAAAACTCACTTTAACAGAAATGCTTCTAGTCCTGCACATCCATGCAATCCAATCATCAATCATGCACATCCAGGTCGAGCGCTTCAGCTAATGTTCACGTCCAACATCAGTATTTAGGGACGTCCGTGACTTTGACTGATGCGTTCCTCAACCTGATAAAAAGTGCGCACTAATTATGAGAACCACTGTTCATAACCATTATGAGCAGAAAAGCATCACAAAAGAAAGAGATTATTATTTATGAAAAACAGCTGTTTCAGAAATACTGATCCCAGCACAGTCAAAGTCATTTCCCATACTCGATGTGAAGATTAACTGAAGCTCTTAACCTGCATCTGCATGATGTAATGCACTGTGCTGCTGCCACATGATTGGCTGATTAGATATTAGCATGATTGAACAGTGGTACAGGTGTTTCTATTAAAGCGAACAGTCCATATTTATTCCTGCTGTAGGGAAATACTGTATGATGAATCGTAATGAAGGTTGTTATGTATTGTGCTACAAATTATCTTTCCCGCAATAACCATGTCTGGGCTTCCTAGAAGTAGGTGTTCTTTGTAGCAACTGAGCGAAAGGTCGAGGGTTGAACCAATTTTTCCCCTGTCTCAAGGGAGGCTAGAGTAGATAGTAATCTCCTACCTTCTCATTTAGCTTCCCCTAATTGGCCATTAGGCTGAAGAATATCGCGCCTCATCCACTTTGGCCTACATGCTTATTAGGACTTTGAATCGCTAATAAACTGAAAAAGAGGCAAAATTAACTGGGCTGTTCAGTAAACACGGGCTTCACCGTAGAGGCAAACAGAGGCGAAGCCTGCGCAATGTGCAATGATCGGTCAATAGACGGTCATAAGTCTAAAGAACTTTGGCCTTGACTTCTTAAATTTACTTTCTACAACAAACAATGACATACATAAAGCTAATCAGTGGAGCAGCAGACAGGCAAGAACAGACTGATTTCTCACTCCGAATGCAATCAGGTGAGAGGCACACAGGTAATCAAGCAATGTTTCTTTCAGCGACAGTCTTTCCTACGTCACAAACTCCGAAAAACAAAAAAGGGTTCGAAAGCATCCCATCAACCCAAACATACTTCCTGTTAGCACAGAGTATGGTGTAAGGAGGGGGGGGGGGGACATTTTTTCTTCTTCATACTCAAGCACACTTGATGAAAACAGTTGCCATATAAAGCTTTAAAGTCTTAGATAACTTCCTCGTAATTCTAAGAGCTGGGATGATAAATGTGAATGAAAGAGATACAAGAGAGAAAGAGATAAAAAGATTCAGAGAGATATATAGAGAGCGAGCCTGCTGAAGTTGCTCTCAGGAGAAGGCCAACCCCTGAAATGGTTTAATCAATATCAGGATGTTAGTTGTAATGGACTGTGTCAGCTTTCTAACTGGACGAAACCTTCATCAAGTCAATGAGCAGAGTTAAACCTCTCACTAATCTGAATAATCTGTGGACGTATCGACTGAACAAGCAGAATGTGCCAGAACTGGGGGGGAAAAAAAACCAAAAAAAATCCTTCTGTTATTTTTCTGTCTCCTGTTTAAATGCGGAAACACAGAAAACGTCACGTACCGTCTCTTTCCTTGTCGTATCAATTTTCCTTTTATCCTTTACATAAAACTAAAGCATCAAATCATCAAATGGCAATTACATTAAGACATTCAATATGCTTATTGTCTGGCTACGGTCTCCTCCTTGTGCGATTTATCTGCAGAGATTTCTCCAGTGATGAGTTTGAAATGAAATATGAATTTTTAAAGGTGAGCACAGGTGGGTGGGCTTAAAAGTTGGCACAGTTTAAATAAAGGAGCCTACTTTCATCTCCGTCTAATTGTTTTTGCATCAGTGAGAGGCACCAGGTGGGTGATGTGTGTTCTGCTTTGGAGGTGCTAATCATGGGGTGAGCATCTTAGGATTGTTTGCCTTGAATTTTGTATTTAGCCAGTTAGAATGAGGCTCTCAAGTGAACCATAATGAACACACCGCTTAAGTATGGATCCCCTACCCCCCCAAAGTCAGCATGGCCTTGTGCATGTAGTTCATTCAATTTGAACTGTTGTTACAAGGGCCAGTCTTTATGATTTCAACTTTTTCTCTATTTGTATTCAAGTGTGTGATGGGTTTCCTCCGGGCACTCTGGTTTCCTCTCACAGTCCAAAGACATGCAGAGTAGGCTAATCGGCATTCCCAGATTACCCATAGAGTTTGATTGAGCATGTGATTGTGTGTGTATGTGTATGCCCTGAGATGGATTGCCACCCCGTCCAGGGTGTACCCCACCACGTGCCATAAGTCTCCTTAGATAGGCTCCAGGCCCCCCGCGACGATGAATGAGTGAGTAAGTGTGTCAAGGTGTGAGTGTGTGTGCCCTGTAATGTGCACTAGCACCCTGTCCCAGGTGTACCCTGCCTAGTGCTCCCAAACTCGTAAGCAATAGAGCAAATGTAGAGAACAAGCAATAAACCTACTGGCATGTTAATGGGAGCTGGGGAAAAAAAACTGCACAATCCAGAGGAATCAGTAACCTGAGGTTAGGCTGTACTGGGACTTGAAGCAGTGCAGCCATTGTTGTTGCTGCTGTTTATCATTATAATAATAATAATAATAATAATAATAATTATTATTATTATTATTATTATTATTATTATTATTAAGTAGCATCAAGGCTAATACTAAGGAAACCTGTGGTAGACTAATATCTACAAATATTGTACCATCAGGAAGTGTAGGAAGCAGAGCAGACCAGTCCATATTTAGCTAACTTGTCTCTTGGGGGTTATGCTAACCATGGCTCTTGCCATGTTTTTGCTGAACCGCACCAGCCTGCCTGCCAGCACATCTATGTGGGCTGAGATACTTAGATCCCATGAGACAAGCTTGTTATTTGCACTACATCTTGTGACTATGCCCTTCCCTCACAGAATGTCCCTTACTGAAAATGTGTGTGTGTGTGTGTCGGGATATACGTGTAAAACTATAGCAGTGATAGTAGGGGGCATTTTTTTGTAGCTCTTCTGGATGGTCATGAACAGGTTAATGAGAAAGTGTGCCTTTTGGAGAGATGGAGGAAGGAGGATTTTGAAACCCTCACTGTAAGTAAGGCATGTGGTTCAGCGGGGGTCATTAGGAGGCAGGAGAGGGGAGCGGCCTGATAATGGTAATAAGAGGGCATCAGAGAAATAAAGTACCCATTGATCTTTGCTGTGAAGTGTGGCATTTTAACCAGAGCCAGGAGCTCACTCACATATCTAATGCCGCACATCTGTCCATTTCAAAATATCTATTTCGCTTAGGTCTCTCTCATCTCTTTTTTGTTTTGTAGTTCCCCCTCCCAACTCTCTCCCTCGTTCTCTCTCGCTCTCTCTCTCTCTCGCTCTCTCTCTCTCTCTCTCTTGCTCTCACTCCCCCTATCTTCTTCCCCCTTGAAAGTGTCTGCTCTCTGTGCTCCTCAGCCACTGGTCTCACGGGTCACTCCATATTAGCTTACTTGTTAATACTTGGGGGTGGGATCAATACTTAATCAACAAGTAATGGGATTTTGCAGTCATCCCATATGATCTTTCAATAAAGACTTGAATCTATCTACCAATCTTTTCTGAAGGGCTCGGGGAGAAAGGGAATGCGGTGTGAGAGGAAAAAAAGAAGAAATGGAAAGAAAGAGAGAAAGAGAGGGGGTGGTGGGCAAGGCGGCCGAGGTGGCCGGAGTGGAGCGGAGCAGAGAGCTGCTGTGCTCTGTAGTGGGGATTTGCTGCTCTGATGCTTTTAGTCTGATCTGCATCTGATTAAGGTTCAGAGCAGGCACTGTCCTTCACCCCTCTGTTCTTTTATCCCACCATAATGCACCATGGCACACAGATTCATCATCGCCACACTCTCATAGGCCACAGCCCAGCCACTCAAAGAATTATTATTGTGTCCTGCTTATGCTGGCCCACTTTCTTAAATAATAAGCCAATAAAGCCGTGGCCACCAACCTGCCTGGAAAACAGTCCAGTTTCTGTGTGAAATGAAGCTTTCATTTGCTCAAATGGTATGCATACATTTTAGAATAGATTAAAATGGCTTTCTGTTTGTATACGCCTGTGTTAAGAGTGACAAAAAGCAAGTATGCAGGGAATAAAAGCAAGAGTGCTAGAGAGAAGGCATGATGGAAAGGTTAGTCTTGTTTGCACCATCAACCTCTGCAAAGTGCTCATAAGTAAAAATCATCTAGCTGTAGAAAGGGCTGTGGTACAGTAGCTCTTCTCTTAATCAAAAGAACACGTTCCCTGGGGAAGCCAGATGGTCTCAAATGTAAACTCTTACTTTGCAAAATACTAAAATAAACCCGAATAAGGTGTAAAACACCGGAGCAATCAAAGTCCTAAACTTTTGGATAAATATTCAGTTTGATAGTTGTTCTGGCACAGCAAACCATTTAAAGGCATACTACTCAGTTGAGATATCGAAATGAGAAAAGAACAGAAAATCTGCGCACTTGATACTCACATATAATTAAAGTACAGAATAATTAAGAATGTGATTTATGAAGACTTTGTTGCTATTGGTAAGAAAAATATACATTTTATTGCACTGGCTCACTTTAAAAGTGGGATATAATCAGATATAAACAGTTTGGTAAGACGTTCATATGTTTCTGTCTCATCCTAAAAGTTAGTTTTGGATTTTGTGCACAGTTTCTATTTGATTGTCCTGAGATTTGAAAGTTAGATGTTTTCAATTTCGAACACAAAATTCATGTCTAGGAGTTTCATTTAAGCTACAGTTAGAGAGCAATGGTTAGAGATTATGTTGAGAAATGCTGATGTATTCATTTAATGATGTCATACGTATTCGGTTGTGGATATGCAATTTCTGCAGCTCAAAGTATAATGAAGGACTATAGACGCAGTGACTCTCATGTAGCGGTATCTCCCACTGATATTTATGAGCCAACTTAAGGAGTGCACACTAATGGGAATGTAAAGATAAATGGATGAGTTTGGCAATATTTTGTAAAAAAAAAAAGTGGGGATACTGGTCTGTGTGGATCTGTGACTGCTAACACGTGTAGTGTACTAATGCAGAAGAGGTCAAGAGTTCAGCCTCAACCTAACACACGCAGCCATTTTCTCCATGCTCCCTCTCCAGGCACACTCTTTCTTCTTCTTCTTCTCCTCCTCCTCTTTCTCCTTCACTGACTCTCTCCATCTCTCTCCCTTTGTTTTATCCTCTCTTGTTTCTCTTCCTCCTCCAGTGGTTTGTGAGACACAATGTCAGAGCTGAGTAGTAGTGAGTCAGGTGGTGTGTCTGCTTATTTGATATGGCTTGGTACCAGTGCATGCTAAACAGCAGATTCAGAGCCTAAAACATGCTGCTCTCTGCTGTAAACAGCTTTGCGCTGCTATTGTCATTTTTCAGGACATTAATATTCATGGAATACTAGTGGTTTAAACACTCGAGGAGTGTGTGCCTCTGCTCTCCTTCTTCTTCTTCTTCTTCTTTTTTTTTTTCTATGCCAGATTTGTAATTTGCATTTCATACATGACTTTGCTCAACCCTGAAATATTTTACGCAAGACATTGCTTATGCACTTTGTGTCTCTTCGGCTCATCTTGAAACATGTGACATAACCTGAGTAATAAGAGATTTGATCAAATAGTGCAATCGGCCTCCTATCCCCCCCCCCCCCCCCCCCACCCCCACCCCCCAACCCCTCTCTTGACTGTTAACATATGGCGCTTGTGGTCACTCTTACTTCCTTCCTATACAGGACGTTTAGCCAGGTGTCAATGAGTTTGTTGAAAATATGCTAACAGGCATTTCCTAGGCCTTTGCTCCACTAAGAAAGTAATGTCCCCATATCCTGTCCACATTTCATCCACTCAGTGTGATTTAGTGCCTACACACACACACACGCGCGCACACACACCACACTCCCTCCTTCACGCTCTCTCTCTCAGACTGTTTTCAGTACACAGACTGAAATATGCTTAGTATCTGTAAATCATACTGCTTCTGAGCTCTGCTTGCAGAGACCAGCTCTTTTTGCGGTGGAATATTTTTTTTCTTTTTTTTCGTTCTTTCTTTTTTCCTTTTTCTTTTTATGGAGTTTGATGGCTAGAACTTCTTTAGGACAAATAATGAACAGAAAGCATCAAGACATGAATATGATACCAGTTAAGAAATGGTACTATTACGTTTGGATATATTGCTACATTACTTTCATATAAGTGTGTTGTTTAACTTAACTTGTTTAACTTGTACTTACAGTATACTCTATAAATCTTCTCAGACCATGCTGTTAGGGAGTCAACAGTATCAACAATTATCAACATTTTTCTTTCCTCCAGATAGGATCTTACTAACATTATAAAAGGGAGGGAAAAAAAGAATCACTGATGAGAGAAAGAATATGCATATTAATTAGTGTTATAATGTAAGTGATGTAACAGGAATGAACTAATTTCTTGAACACTGCACAACATTTAATGATGGTTCATTAATACATCATTTATATACACATGCATAAATCGATCAAATGTTTGATGTCTCTATCATGAATGAATGAATGAATGAATAGCATTACCACACTGGTGTACCATAAGAGGAATGAAACACATGCTGATTTTGGAAAATAATTAACATCAGAGTGGTTAAGATTATGATTCAATTATATGTCACAGGTACCTTACAGCACAATAAAAATATTATTTTTCACATATCCCAGTTAGGAAGTGGGGTCAGAGTGCAGGGTCAGCGAGGATACAGCACCCCTGGAGCAGATAGGGTTAAGGGCCTTGCAACAGCGACAGCTTGAAGCCACAACCTTCCGATCAGCAACCCACAGCCTTAACCATTTAACCACTGCACCTAAAAAAAATTGTTGCTGTTTGTTTTGATTATCAGATCAACATATTCAACTTGGCGCAGGTTTTATGCTCGATGCCCTTCCTGATGCAACCCTCCAATTTCTTTCCAGGCTTGGGGATTGGCACTAAGGATGCCCCTCATTCAGTGCCCTGAGTGTGGGTAACTGGCTAAGATTTGAAGTCTGTCTTTTTGAGTAGCAAGGGGAAGCCTTCCACTGTCATCAACAGCACCTGTTTTATTCCTTGTATAATACTTGTATTTAGCATTTACAGTCTTGTAGTCATATTCAAAGAATTTCAGGGCAGAGATGGAATACTAGATGTGGTTTAACATTTTACGTGAATATTGACACACAATAATATGCAGAATGTGTGGCATTTTTATTTTGGGTAAAACTGTCAGGACAAGAGAAGGAACGCGGCCACAGTTTTGATTAGTCCATGTTTGTCGGAGAAATGTCCCATCACTGTTGTCCCAGATCTCCCAGTTCGAGGCCTCCAGTGAGTGGTGACACTGTGTGTCTCGCAGTGCACAATCAGAGAGCGTCTCCCCAGACTGGAGCTCGCTAGGGAGGCTGAGAGGATCGAGCTTCTTCGAAAAGTCTGTCACCGAGCACACCGCCTCACTGCCACCGTCTGGAGCAGCACTAAATCAAACACCAGCAGCAGAGAGGAAGCTCAGCCTTCAAGACTGCAGTCCCTTGTGGACCACTTGCAGCCATACCTTTGAGAGATCCATTTAACCTGGATTACTCAGGTGGCTTTTCAGATGAATATTCCTTGAAAATAGATTCGCTCGAAATTTCGCAGCAAAGTTCCCAGGTGTGATGATTGCATTCTGTCGTACATCTTAGATGTAATTACTCTATCTAATTAATCTGATATATAATTGAAAACTATGTACATCTACATCATATGAATTGGTGATGATCCTGATGAGAAGATTAAGCTAGTCTGCGTGAGGATGTGTCTAATGTTAAGATATGATTCATAAAATGAACCACCACAGGAACAGATTGTCAAGGTGAGAGCTGGATTTAATTATGGGCTGATATGCTTTGCATGAATACATAAAGTTTCACCAGTTAGTTGCACATAAATTGTTTGATTAGCGTATCTTTGTCATATGTCTGAAATCCTATCCTGTACTTTACTGCTGTATCAGCAACGATAAGTGACATGAGAGAGAGAGAGAGAGAGAGAGACAGACAGAAGGCGAATAAGAGAGTGAGTAAGGATGCATTCTTTCCTGTGTGTCCATGTGAACCCGACCTTTTCGTTCACTAACCCCCTCCTTGTTCTCTAATTAAGCAGATGCACTTGAAAGAGGAAGGAGACATGGCCTAGCTTGACCCTGTACTGGCTACCCAGGTCATGGTCAGGTCCAGAGGTTATGTGTGGGAGCAGGGAAACTGGTGTACATATCAAACACAGCACTGGCTTTCATCAGACGACCCTGTGGGAAACAGTGGCAGGATGTGTGTGTGTGTGTGTGTGTGTGTGTGTGTGTGTGTGTGTGTGTGTGTGTGTGTGTGTGTGTGTGTGTGTGTGTGTGTGTGTGTGTGTGTGTGTGTGTGTGTGTGTGTGTGTGTGTGTGTGTGTGTGTGTGTCTGAGTGTGTGTGTGTGTGTGTCTGAGTGTGTGTGTGTGTGTCTGAGTGTGTGTGTCTTGAGTTCAAATTCCAGCACTGCCAAGCTGCCACTGTCTGGCCCTTAAGCAAGGTCCATAACCTTCATCTGCTCAGCTCAATTGTAAGTCGCTTTGGATAAAAATGTGCAAGTAAACGTGAATGCACGCTGATTAAACAGAGGACCTGGTCTAATTGGATACAGGTACAGGCACAAGTAGGAGGTGCAGTACTGGTGTTTTGTTTTGCCAGAAAGGTTAATGGGGTATGTCGCTGAGGCTAGTGTTGTCATTCTGCAAGCTGAGGGGAAAAAAATAATAAAAGAAGGAAAAGAGACAAAATAACAGACAGGAGGTTATTTCTTGCATGTGTGTGTGTGTGTGTGTGTGTGTGTGTTCACAGCTCCCATAAACAAAAAGAGTAAGAAATGCCATTCAACCTGAAGGACAACCATACTGAACTCTACTGGCCCTCATCTAGAGTAACTTCTATCTTTAGTCTTATGCACATTGTGGTGTGTCCGTATGCCAGTACAAAAGCAAGCGCAGCATGACAAGAAACTTTTATTTAGCTGCGTTTTTAAAACAGGAGTGCATGTGTGAAAGGAGGGACAGGTGAAGGATTGAGGACAGTGGAGGGAGAAACATTGAGATTGAGAGGAAATAATGTATGAAATTCCACCCTCTGTTTTTTTATTATTATTATTATTACCCAGACTGCCTTGACCTGACGATGACTTTTTGAATAATCACTCAAAGTCAGAGTTGAGTTTCTGCATGAGAGAAGCGACAAGGCCGCGTAATAGGGGCTCTCTCAGGACAGCCGACAAGAGGAGTGAGGGAACAAGAGATAGAGTTTGTGAAAGAGGAAAGCAGAATTAAACTTGAGATGAGCGAATAGTAAAGATAGGGAAAACAGGGCTGAAAGGATTCATTGTAACCGAGGCGTATGCGCTGTAAGGCTTATCCCTGATTCATTGAAATGACTTATTTATCATTTTCTCCCATTCTCTCTGTGCAGTAGTACAACTTTCAAATGAAGAGTGTGGCTTCACATGGGGATGTCATACCACCCGACAGAGCCGTGCTGAAAGGCACATCTGTTAAGGTCCATGGCCCAGAATTTAAAGGTAGCAAGGGATCGAATTGGAGGTGCTGGGGGAGGGACGCTTATTTTGTTCGGAACCTGATCCTTTATGGTCGCTGTTAAATGTGGGTCAGATCAAAAGGTCAGAGGCTTCATTTGTTGTGTCTGGCAGTCTGGTACATCTGGACCAGCAGATTTAGCACAGACCACTCAACTCCTCCCAACCATAGCACTTGGTATGATGTACCATGTTTGAGTGAAAACTAAGTTTGGGAACAGAAACTTTGGCTATATATATATATATATTTATATACACATATACACACACACACACACACACACACACACACACACACACACACACACACACACACACACTTTATATAATATAAATATAAAGTATACACAAATAGTATGGTGTACATTATATTAATATAGAACATATAGAAATGAATTTAGTATTCAAATATTTATAATAATAATTTTAGTTGACCTATATGTGGGTGTGTGTGTGTGTGCGCGCATGTGTGTGAGAGGGTGCTTTAATAGATTATGATCAACTCGTGACTGAATGAATGAACACATTTGTAATGCTGTTACATAGCCACTAGAGGCAGTGTTCTTTCTTCTGTTTCCACACCTGTGTTTTTATTGAATGCTCCAAGGACACAGTAGTAAACTGAAAATGTGTGATTAGGAAATGAACTCGATACAGGCCTCTTTAGATGACATTAGATGAGAAGGAGAATGCATAAGATGCATTCATAATTTATACTCTCATCTTATCCTGTCCTGACCTCTTTCTGGATATTTTTTTCTTTTTTCTTTTTTGCTTCTCAGAAGGTCTGTGGCTTTTGCCTGACCTGCTAATGTACCAACCTGCTTTAAGGGCATGTTGAAACTGGTCTGTTGTGACAGTGCAAACTTGAGGAAATAGACTTATAATTGTGCAGTTCTAAGTATAATTCTCTCTCTCTCTCTCTCTCTCTCTCTCTCTCTCTCTCTCTCTCAAACACGATTTGCTATCTGTTCTGCTCTGTAATAGCATAGGTGTAAGACATTGTATTCTGTCTCACTCTCTGGTGCATGTAGTTTATTTTAAGACATGCAGCATATGCAGATGTCAGATAGTGGTGGGAGAGATAGGAGCTCGACTGACCTGTCTGTACTGGCTAATTGGGACTGTTTCCTCTTTGCTTGGGTCCCAGAAGCCCAGTGTTCTCAGCTGTGGCCGCTGGCACTGTCAGCTGCACCCCGGCGACAACAGCAACTATAATATTTCATCCTGTGAACTACATATTTATTAAAAAATAAAATAAAATAAATGATCGTATTTATCTATCTGGATAGGCAGCACCTCTTTATCATCAGTAATGTATGTTTTGGTGTGCCTTATGTTGGGATGGAGCTGTACTAATATATGACCTCTGTAACTTTTTTTATGCAGTGCCCATATGCAAATTGCATGTTTAGCTCTTGGGTGAATTAAGACAAAGCCTGTGCCACATTTTTGATGTAGAGGTTCGAATTACCTCGATCGAAGTCATGCTTCATAATTTCAGTCAATTTATCTACTCCTTAATATTAAGTCACTAATTTTTCCCTTTATCTCTCGATCTTATTAAAGCCACATGCCATATCCAGTAAATACTCCTTTAATCTTCCTACCACTACATATGAATGTGTTCATGTGATACTGGGTACATTGTTGTATGTTTCGCTCATTGATACATAATTAACACTCCATGCAACTGCTCCGGCAAAGTCACAGATGTCTCCCCTGTGGGGTTGCCATGCTGGTGTATGCTTATGTGTGCATGAGCAGAGCGGGCAGCTCTACTGGGCATGAGGCCTAGCTGTGTACAATGCAGGCCACACCCTGCATTCATGTTAGCAGCATACACTCAGATTTCCTACCTGACTGATTCGGGAGTCTAATGTGAAGTCCCATTGAGCAGCGGTAATGTTGCATTTACCTCATACGGGACTATCCATAATTACCACCTCCCAGTGGGTAAAACTCGTTCTGACCACACTCGGTGAAATTTGTTAATGATTTCTTAAACCAGACCAAGTGAGGCAAAAGACATGGTTTTCATTATGATTATATAATAAAGTAAAAAAAAATGATCATGCATTGTAATTAATTTACACCACTGCTAGGTGAATTGCACCATTGATTATCAATTATATACCAGTAAACCGGTGACAGGATTATAGGCACCCAAGCCTCATCTACAGTATGCATGTGGCCAGCCCATTTGGAAAAGCTACTGTAATGTAGCACAAATTGCTGAAAAAATAAATCAATGTTAGCCATTCTAGAAAGGTATCAACACACAGTGCATTACAGCCCACCTTGTATGTGGCTTAGGAGGAACAGAGGGCACTCTTAACCCAACTGAACACCCATGGACAAACAAATCTAATCAACGCAGGCTCCACCCCGCAACCCACAGCACCCAAAGGATGCACCAATACCAGCCCAGTGGCAGACACCACAGCACATCCCCAGAGGTCTTAGAGAATCTACACAATGCTGGGCAGAATGTTTTGAGTGGTAATGTTATGGCTGATCGCTGTATATTAAATTGATGCTTCTAACAATAAAGGATTTTATCATTTGATACCAGCTTCTCAATTCAATATGTTTGGGTGGCAACTTATAAAATCAATGTGCTGAGCTATTTGAAATGGAATACCGTTCCTTTTAGGGAAAAAAAAAAATCTGTTAACTGTGAACAACTCAGGGCAAATGAGAGGTGTATCAAAAAAGTCACAGCATGTTACCTGTGCCATATGAGCATATAATATGCTACCATTAACACTGCAAACATGGCCAGCTACTGTGTTGGTCAGTAGCACTATTCAAAAACAGGAAGCAAAAAAGCACTCAGTAAAAATCCCCTGCCTGAAGTTATCAGGCAAAACTATACTATTCTGTTATGAAGTTCTGCTTATTGTGCTTTTACACAGTTTGATATTTTAATAAACTGACAGAGGCGTATACACTGATTGGCCATAACATTAAAATCAACTGCCCAGTATTGGGTAGGTTTTCTATACACCAACAGCTCTGACCATGTATGTTTTGAGGTGCGCTATCATGGATCAGACTTGTTCATACAGCACAACCTACAGGTGCTCGATCAGATTGAGATCTCTGGAATTTGGAGGACAACTGAACACCCTGAACCCTTTGTCATGTTACTTCGACCATTCCTGAACCGTTTTGCAGTGTAGAAGGGGGAATTATGTTTCTGAAAGAGACCACTGCCACTGTACTTTTTTTAGGTAGCTGGAAGCAAAAAGTAACATCAATGTAACATTCACATGTACTATATGCTGCAACCTGAGGTTTCCCAGCAGAACATAAAGCATCAAACTGCCTATGCCAGCGTACCATCTTCCCCTCGTGCATTTTGGTTCCATATTCTCCCAAACATAACTTATCAGACCAACCCACCACTGTATGCATACATACCCATTGCAGGCTTTTTCGCAGACTCTTATGCAGCAATCTGCATTGAACTGTGACACCTTTATATCAGAGTCAGCATGAACCTTTTTTCAGCAATTTGTGCTTTAGTAGCCTTCGCTCTCCATGCGCTATAAATATAAAGCACAACCTTTTGTGCTTTTGTGCCTTCTGGTGACTTTGGTGTCCCATGTCACCAGTTGCCTGGTTGTCCTTCCTTTGTAGGCACTATCCATTGCATATCAGAAACGTCCGACAAGACGTGTCATTTTTTAAGATACGCTAACACAGTTATCTAGCCATTACAATTTGGCGCTTGTCGCTCAGATCCTTATGTTTGGCCATTTTTTCCTGCTTCCAACACATCAATGTTGAGAACTGACTTTCATTTCTAAATCCCATCCTTCGGCCTGTTGCCGCTGAAATGAAATAATCAATGTTATTCTCTTGACCTATCAGTGGGTTTTAATGTTATGGCTGATAGCTGTACAGTATATAGGCAATGCTTATTTGTGCTGTATAGAAAAATGTACTATATAGATTATACAGATGAACAGTGGTTTATTGAATCAAAGTGTATTATCACACCGATACTGACAAGCTACTAGACTGAGACTCTACCTTCTCTCTTTTTTTCTCTGGCCTTTCTCACAGCAGGAGAGCACTGTGTCCAGAGGGGAGGTCTCCAACAATGCATCAGCTTCAGCTGGACCACCAACAGCCAGGCCAATTAGTGGCCATTGTCTAGAGCAGCGGTGAGCTCTTAGCACAGAGACCACCAGGATGGATCCTAGAACAATCCCGCTCACCAACCACCCTGCCATCTTCAGATTCTCTGTTCAGCTCTTTGCACTTGTGTTACATCTCTGCCACGCCCACTGTCATTTTTCCAAAGTGCAATTCTCCTACAATGCTTTATTCGGGAGCGTGAAGGTTTGTTGATATCTGTGGTGCTGGGACTATTACTGTAGGCCGGTAGGTTCCTAGCCACTTCAGTGTTTTTAGCAGGAGCCTTGCTCTTTCTCTCATTCCCTCTGTCTCTCACCCACACACTCATTCAGTTTGTCTCTCACACGCGCTCTCCTCTCTGTACTATTTTTTAATGTTATTTTGCCATCTCAGCTTTTCCTCTACCCTCCTCCTTCCCACACACGCTGCCCCCCCCCCCTCTGCACTATCTCCATTTTTCTCTTGTCCTGTCCTATTACTGGCTGCTCCTCTGTGCCCTGTTCTGTGGGGTCACAGGTGCTCCTACCTTCTCTCTTCTCAGAGGCCTCTCTACCTCTTTCATCTGTCCATTTCCAGGTTAAGAGCCCAGTGGCTGAGAGGCTCAGTAGATTAGTTGCCTTTCATTCCCTGCATGTAGCACACACACACACACACACACACACACACACACACACACACACACACACACAAATTCTCTACTTCAGTGTTTCCCGAAACCTTAAATGCTTCTAATGCCTTGTAATTTAAAAGAAAACAACTCTAATTTCTTGTAACATTTTGACTGTGGTATTATTTTGCACGATAATTTGCAAGGTTACAGTTTAGCATCATTCATTACTCTTGGTCTCATCACCTCCCTCCTTTTTGTCCATCTTCAGCCAGTGCTGCTATTAGAGGGAGAGTATCAGAAAAGTGCATGCTTTCTGTTGTGTGCTATCTGAGCCACTGGCCTGGCGAGTGAAAACGAATGTTCAAAAGGTTGTGCTTTATATTTAGCAGAGGAGGTGACCTCAGAGTGGCTTAAAAGGGCTCACAGACCTAAAGGTGCATTGCAAGTCTTACACTAATTCACTGTGATAGCTAAAGAGCTCAGCACAGACCAGTGAAGAGAGCAGACCCCAGAGGATCAGGAAGAGGCCACTGTGTGGTCAGTACATGTTATTCAGCATAAATATTGAATTTAGAAAAGCCGTTAAGTGAAATCATGTCAGAACTGTTTGCATACTGTTCAGTTGGGAGAAAGAGTGCTTTTAGATATATCTTTTTTTTTTCGTCTTAGAAAAATCGTATATGCTAAGTGTTATAATGTAAGTCATAATGTTTATTTAGATAAAAGTAAAGTAAGGCCTTTATTTTGTCACATATACATTACAGCACAGTGAAATTCCTTCTTCGCATATCCCAGTGTAACTGGGGTCAGAGCACAGGGTCAGCCATGGTACAGCGCCCCTGGAGCAGTTAGGGTTAAGGGCCTTGCTCAAGGGCCCAACAATGGCAACCTGGCTGAGCTGGGAATCGAACCGCCGATCTTCCGATCAGTAACTCAGTGCCTTAGCCCTCTGAGCCACCACTGCCCCATGCACTGTATAGATTTATTTAGAGAGAACCTTAGGATTTATTTTGAGGAATTAATATTGCAAATTATCTGTGCATATATATGTATGAACAAGGGCTTTTGATTGTGCTGAATAAAAGAACACAGTTCTAAGAGTAGAATCTATCTTAATTTTTTTTTTTTTCATGTTACACTTATAATGTAAAGTGGTGCGGTGGGCTGTCTGAGGTTGTGCACTGTCCCGCAAAAACAGAATACATTTAGTGTTCTAACCAGGTCATTTTTTTCTTGAGAGTATTCCACCTGCTGAATCTTCACTGGAATAACTGCAATGGGTTGTGAACTGCCTCGGACCGGGGTCGTCACTTACTCATCTCCTTTATAGCTTAAACCTGTGTACAAGGACACCGGGAGGGGCTGGGGCTTATCCCAAGAGACTTAGGGCACAAGGCGGGGTGCGCTCTGGACAGGGTGCCAGTTCATCCCAGGGCACACACACACACTCATTTACACTACGGGCAATTTTCGGAATGCCAATTAGCCTAGTCTCTGTGGGAGGAAACCAGAGGACCCAGGGAGAATACGCACCAAGCAGAATCTTACAGTAAGTTGTATGACTTTTGAGTTTTATATTTGTGACAAAGCAGTGCTGTAGTATTAAGTTTGATAGATTTCGGTTTATTCAGTGCTGTACACGGTGTGGCATTTCATATTTAGAAAAAAAGAGAATATTGCCCAGATTGCTTATATTAATTAAGCCCCTTTATCCTCTTTGAAAGGAGTCCTACTATTTCATCAACACTTTAAAAATGATGACAATGACATGGACAACGACATGGAAAGGGAAATGTTATATGCAATAACACTAAGATGTATTGTGGCTTAATATAATGGATGGGCAAAAAAGAATCATGCCATGCCGAGGTACATGTTTTTCACTGTCAGTCATATTCCATCATGGTTATAAGCCTTTGGAGCAAACAGGCACTGAGAGAGCTGTTTGGGTAAACATCTCCTTGTGCTGAGCTCTAAAGGGCTAAAGCACGGTCACTCGGGACTGATTTTAATTCTTAAATAGACTAGCATGATTTATTCATTTGAATTTGAAAAAACAATTACAGTGTCAGGAGAAATCAGGCCTAAATCAAAATACCAATGGAAAACATCAGCAAAGTACTGTAGAACATACCCAAAACACAAAACATGTCCTGAGCCTTCTGATACTGGCAGGCCTAAAGTTTTATTATACAATCTAAAGTTACCCTTGATCCTCCACTCTTTTTGCGACTTCACAATTATTTTTAGGTATATACACGTACATATACAAAAACGCAGAATAATCCTGCACCCTTCTTCATTTATTCCCCATCGCTGTTCTATTTTACTCTGGTACAGACAATCATAATGAAGTGATATGCGGGTGCGCGGCTTGTGTTTCATTAAGAAGTCAGACTTTAAATTACTCACTGAATCACTTAGTGCATGATAAACTTATTTCTAGGCACTACATTTTCATCAGCCTCTTGATTTGTGATATATAGGCCTAGTTCAAAAAGTTGCACTTGACTTAGTCATCTGTTTTTAAAGTTCAGTGACACACACACACATTCAGGTTCAGATTGGGATTGGCCTGAAAATACCGTATCATGGACCACTGTTAGCTTAGAATGAGTTGAAAATGATGTACAGAAAATGTGGAAGAGCTCATACAATATGCTCATGCTTTCTTGAGCATTCTTCTTTGTATCACGTTCCTCCTATAAAAATTATAGAAATAACATGCATTATCTATCATCCTTTTTTCCCCCCTCCTTCATACACATACCCTCTCAGAACAGTCTCTCTCTTATAATTCCCCCTACATTGAACATCTGAGAGAATTCTCCTTATTCCTAATTCCCTCCCTGGCTCTTTTATATTGAGGCTAGCTCCTCTCATATTTCATGTCAAAGGCTTATTCTTTTATTGAACGTCAAATCCTCAGTGTCTCAGCTGACGCTCCTTTCTCTTTCCAGAGCATACATATTCAGGAGCCGTGCAGATATATAGCGCCGCACACTAAATCCATGCTTGTGTGCATTAGTGTTGCAATAACACTACATGAATGGAGCTATGTCTCTGTATTTAGAAGCTAAGTTGATACTGAGAGGCCTTAGACACAGGTGCCTAAGGGGAAACGTTAATTTGCCTTCTCTGGGTCTCGGTGCTCAGAAAAGTAGCAACGGCCAAATCCTACAGAACACTGTACACACCGTATTTTCCTTCTCGAATATCCTAATATCGTGCTGTGGCACTTTATGCATTGCCATCACAATCGTAACTATATGGCACAATTAAAGCGGATAAAAGTTTCCATTTTTCTGCAACGTATCACCCAGACTTGTGAAAATTATTATTATTTTTTTTTTCAATTTTCTTATTCCAACTTGTCAAAATATTGTTCCAGTATATCCCCACAGTTTCTGGCCTGAAGTCAACTTCCATCTCATCTAATGAAAAATGCAGAGTGTTCAGCAGGGATTATATGGAAGGTTTCGGCAAAAAAAAAAAAGGAGGGGGGGATTGAAGGAAGGAAAAAGGCTTCTTTTATGGCAACACAACTCAATCATTTAGTACCTCTGAGCTGACCATTTGACCTGCTGTTTGGAGTTTTATTCTTCCCAAATAGCGGGGCAGGAGAAGAGCAAAGTGCTTGAGTTTGCATTTTTTTTTTTGTTGTTGTTGTTCATCCTGATAAATATCTCCTGCTCCTCAGCATGTGTTCTCATTTATCTGTGTGCAAGTCGACACTGTAGATACATTATTAAGTGTGATTAAACACATGTGCGAAAACCTGCAAGCACGGAAATGCTTCTGTTTCACGGCGTAATTTTTCATCTCCAACCTCTGCAAACTTACACAGACTTACTGCTTTACCTGTTTGTGTACAGTACTCCATGTGTCCGTGTAAGACCTACTAAAATGAGGTGGGAGGAAAAAATAGGAATGGAGTCATAAAAATCAAGTGTTGCGTGCTTTCTGTAGATTCTTATAAACGTTAACATGGGCTTCATTTTAAGGTCTAAAATTTAGGATGCTGTAAAATGTTTTGTATTTTTACAGTGCATGCCTCCTTCTGTGTTCATCTCCAGTTTATATATCCACTATATAGGATTTTGCTGCCTGCCAATTTGCCCAATTTGTAAGGCTAACTGAGAGGATTACATTTACACACAGCCAAAAGTCTTGAATAAACCCCTTAACAATAAACAATGCTGTTTTGAACTATCCATTAGATCTTGCTCAGAAGCCCAAGTACAAAAGGTTATTAACCCATCAAAAGCTGGTGCACGAGAGCCAACAACTTTAAATATTCTGTAACTTGTGGCAGAAAAGCTGGACAGATTGAGCATATGTTCAGGTGCCATGAGTAGACCATCTGAGGAAATTTCAACAACTTACCAGGAAGTGCGTAGGCTAACACACTTCAAGACCCCAAGCCATGGAATTTGATACAAGCCTTTTAACACTGGTACATTGGTGTTAAAACATGCAAGTGATGATTCATGTAAGTGGCCATAATTTGGACATATTTAAAGTTGAACACGTGTGCATGTGTATATGATGAGTGTAGCACAGAAAGCCAGTGCTTAAAGCTCACTAGTGATTGAGACTTGCACAGCGGGAGGTATTAAGACATCAATAATTAATTAAACCAACAGGCTCTTGTAGATACCTATAGAGGAGGACATCTGGCTGAAGGCACACTCAGACTCATTAAAACTGGGCTCTGAACGGGAGCTGATTAATCCTTTCCAAATGTTAATTGGCGGGGTGAAGTCTGGACACCTGTCAGCGGAGACGCTGTGCCTTGTTGGGCCTAAGAATGGAGCCTGAGTGCCGATGCGAAAGTCCCCGGATCAGAGCTCAGGCTGCTTTCCAACTTCACTGGCCCGCACTCAGCATTCCACAACACACTCCAGCTTTTCCACTAGGCTGCAGTGCCTGTCTCGCACAAAAGGACATCGTTCCATGTGGCAGCGTTTTCCCCCATTTACCTTATGTTGAATATGTACTCAAGTATATTAGTTTGAGTTCGACTGGTTTGTGATTTGTGTTTGGATGGAATTACTTTTATTGCTGTCAGGGCCAATGCTATTATCACAGTCAGCCCTCATAACAGGGGATTGCTGAGGGTTTTCCGAGAAGCTCAGTATTTGCTTTATTTCTTTACGTTGGCACTCTTAGTGTGACATGTTTGTGAAAGTGAAGGCTTCCTCTAGAGTTGCAGCACTTTCCACCATCTAAAAACATTAGCTGACAAACTTTTCAACTTGTCACATGAGGCACTGACCTAAAACACAGCCGAGTTCAGCTGTTACCGCTCCTCTGTTCTTGTGCTCTCTCTCTCTCTCTCTCTCTCTCTCTCTCTCTCTCTCTCTCTCTCTCTCTCTCCTGCAGTCTCTGTCTATCTCTAGTTTGCAAAGCAATTTCTTTTTAATCTGCTGTCTTTTGCCAGGAATATGAGCATAAAATAATACGAATATACAGATATAGTTTTATACAATACACACATGCACAGATTGCAAAAATCCCGGTGAAATGCATCCTGGATCTATTTTTGTGCCGGCAGATGCTTAACTTAGGGGTGTAATATCAGCGTATTGGTAATCTGGCTAGAAGCAAGACATTTCTTTTCCAGAAATAAACATGCCTATGCTGACGTGGGTAGAGTGGCACAACATGATGTGTGATCCACTTTGTTCCCGAAATTTCCTTTGCATTATTCCGTACCAAGACTCCCTCTTGCTAGAAGACAATCCTTTTTCCCGTTTTCTTACAACACGGTTTTGTGGATGTCAACATACTGTAGAGTATATATACAGTACCTACCCAACTACAAAGAACTGAATTGTTTAATCTGTGATAATTAAGACGAGAAGAATTTGATGTTGCTACCAAATGTAAATCAGTCAGCTGATGCATAATTATCCATGGAGCAGTATATAATTAACAGACTCAATAGTATGTCTGACAAAATGAATTCAGTACCTGAGAATTATCCTCCTGCCATTAGGGAATACCGTTGCCATGTAGGGGTTTTCTCAGTGTGCAGCAGTGCATAAGTTCTGACATCTTTCCATCATAGCCAGGATGAACTTTTTCAGCCATTTGTGCTACAGAAGCTCTTCTGTGGGATCAAATCAGACAGGCTAGCCTTTGCTCCCCACATGCATCAATATGCCTTGGGCACCTGTGACCTGGTTACCGGTTCACTGGTTGTCCTTCTTTAAAACACTTTTGGTAGGCACTAACCAATGAATACCAGAACCCTGTCACAAGACCATCTGTTTTGGACATGCTCTGACCCAGTCTATCCATCACAATTCGGCCCGTGTGTAAGGCACTCAAATCCTTATATTTGCCCATTTTTTCCTGCTGGGGGAGCATGCCATTTGAGAACTACCTGTTCGCTTGTTGTCTAATATATCCCACCTCTTGACAGGTGCCTCTGAAACAAGATAATAAATGTTATTTATGTCAGAAGGCAGTGCTTTTAATGTTCTGTCTGATTGGTGAAAATGCTGTTTTAAAGGCTAACACTTGTCAATAAACGCGTTCAAAAGCCGACTGGTTATTTCTGGCACTAAAATACCTACTGTATACAAAGTTTCAATCAAGGTAAAATCAAATGTATGATATTACAAAAAAAGGCCACTGTCTGATGGATGGGGGGAGAAAGGAGGCGATATGGTTTGATGTTGCAGCAGCATGTCTACTTAATACAGAACATCTTATTGCAGTTAAGCTGTTTGTTTCAGTTTATCGTCTGTGCCTACGGTAAGCTAAAGCGACAAGCATCAATAGCGTGATCTAATTACCTTTTCTTTCTTTTTTTTAAATCATGATGTAAATAAAGTCCAAAGTACTTTGTGACAGCAACTGTGAATGTTCTTGCTCTTCTGTGGAGAGCACTACATTATAATGTTTATCTGATCTGTGTATTTCTAATATTATATGTATTCAGGCTTATATTTGACTTTATAAGAACTGCAATAAATCGATGACTATTTTAATGCCTGGATAATTAAAGGATAATATACAAATTATTATTTACAATTTGTAAGACATGGTGCATCCCTGCATGTACAAGATACATTCAAATAAAGATGAGAAGTCTTATTAATATGCAAATCATTCACAAATATTTCCTAACGGTTCTGAAAGGCATACATTACTGTGGTGGAAATTCTGTAAATATTATAAAGACAAGCCATTCATACACTGGGTAAGAGCAAAGTCGCAAAGATTTTATTTTATACTTCTGCAGAAGGACCAGTCTCATACAGCAAACAATTGCAGCATGGAGAAAGGTGATCTCTCTCTCTCTCTCTCAGCTGTCCCATTTTATACACGAACATCTCTGCTAACATAATCAACATACAATAACATAATTACATAATAACATAATCGTACATGAAGTTCCTACATTCAAACTCAACTCTTTATCTGGCCCAGACCAGTTGTCCATACCTTATCATTTATTCAGGGACAATTACAATCAGGTTGTTTCTGTTTTATTCTCGGCCTTGTGTTTCTAAGCTTCAGCAAGTTTAAAGCGTCTATAGTCTACGTGGCACAATTACAAATTAATACATAATTAAAATGTGATATTTCCATTACATTACTTAATCATGTGACTAGGGAACGTTATAATTTAGGAAACATAGAAACAGATTGTGTGAACAAGAACCTAAAGTGACATAAACACTTGAATTAAAATGGTGAAAAGTAGTTTTTTATTTTATTTTATATTACATCATCAGTGAATGTATGCAGATGATACTATTACTGTAATGGAACGCTTTTAAACGCTTGTGATCATATGGTTTTTATGAACATCTAACTAGCATGTATACTCTGAATTGTTAAATGGTGAAAAACATCCTGTAAGATAAGCTGAGTGCATCTTTCATTTGTTCCACATCTAAAGCCATATTGAGAGCCATGTCACTGCACCATCAAACTGCTAATTCCCTTCACAATGACCAGCTGCTGAAACCGTATTCTCGACTATAAGCTGTGTGTGTGCGTGTGTGCGTGTGTGTGTAAGAGCAAGAGTTCATGTGTGTGGGAGTAAGGATATGACACATGTACACGAGGGCACGGTTTTACACAAACAGCCTGCTTAATTACCGTGAATAGAGTTACATGAGAGGACATCATTAACTAAGCACACATATGAAACAATGCTTCTAAAGATAACTAATAATTGAGAGAGAGAGAGAGAGAGAGAGAGAGAGAGCTGTTGTTAGGTCCTGTTGGCAACCTGCTGCAGCAGTAGGAGCCTCAATGACGCCCACCTTCCCCGCTGTGCCCTATTCACCTGCAGCCTGTCATACAGGTGTGCGCTACAAAAAAAAAAAAAAAAAAGGACAAAAAAAACTGTGCATGTTGTGCTACACCATTGCATGTCAAAAAAAAAAAAAAAGGAAAAAGAAACCCACAGACTTACAAATCTGATGTGACTCTCATATCCTTGCCTCTGAATGTATAGCTCTTGTATTCTTTTATACTAGAGATGTTTTTTTTTGTCTGTAGCGACAGAGTAATAGGGAACTCTTGAAGGACTGTATTTATTCTATGTCATCTCGCACAGTACTCACATGGGAATGATATAAACATGGAACAGCTTTATGTGCCTGTCTTCTGCGTAACTTAGACTCTTCACAATGAAAGGCTGCAAACACTGTATTATAGAAATACAGTGGCCTTTCACCCACAGCCTGTTACACAGGTGTGTTCTGGGGAAGAAAAAAAAAAACAATGCCGTACATTCTGCCCTACACCAGTACATGTCAAAGAGAAACACCAATATAAATGTTTCTTTGTATCTGACGGTATTTTTAATGTACTATTAGGCAGAGTACTGCACTTTTTCCCATGATGAATACGTTTCGGTACCTGTATGAATATGAAATGATGCGTTTGTATCTTCAGTGTACCTTTCTGTCAGTGAATGTTGGTTTAGCTTATTAGTTGAGCTTATAAGACAGCAATGATGGGCAGTAGGGAGGGAAAGGAGTCTAGTCGAACTCAAACACCAGCACCTCACACTCAGACTCATTATCCACACACTACTGCATGTCTTTTAATCCATCAGTAATCTTAAGTGCAGCATCTAATTTATATCTGCTTTCGCGTAATTGGTCAATTTGCTTTTTAACTCTCATCATTTCTAAATGAAATGAGCATCTGAGCTTTGGGAGGTAAATATTGGAGATAGGATTGCATTCACAATTCAACAGGATAATACGTGTTTTCTGTAGATCTTTAGTGATGGAGCTTTTATTCTTGTAGGTCAAGAAAAAATAAATATGCATTCTCTTCAGTTTAGTTTCTGACTGACTGTGAAATTAAACCAATCAACAAAGCAATTACGGTAGAGACGAGAGGGCCCGATCAATTGCAGCCCATTATGAGAAGCCGATAAAGATGCTGAGAACACACTGGGTTTGGGGAATCCCCGGACACGTGAGTCTGTGGTTAAAGACACCTATGAAGAATTAAGGAATGCAAAGGCAAAAAAAAAAAAAACCCTGATCATGCCTTATGTACAGCTACTATTTGTTTATTTATTTATTTATTTATTTATCGCTAGAAATCACTTTAATGTCATTACAGTGTTAACATTCTTGTAAGCTGTTCAGACATCAGACGTCAGATTTTGAGTATTAAGACTCATTCGTGATGTTTGCCACATTTAAAGAAATCTCACTTAATTATTTTTATAATTAGTATTCTAATCATTATTAGTAGTAGTTACATACTATTTATAGCCTACTGAATGTAAAGAGACATCTGATTAGCCATCAAATCAGTCTGAAAGCTTATTAAATGTTGTTATTACTCATGAACATAGCTACTCTTTGCACTTGAACACAACCCACCCATAAGATAAATAGAAAATTAGTCTACTAAATAAAGCTCTTGTGATTCATGTTTGATTTTTTTTTGTTTGCAGTGTGATGTTATGTATTCTATTTTATTGCCATGATAAGCATAATGAAGTACAAAGTTAAAATATGGTTTCTATCCACGATGATGCCATCCTGTACAAGTCGTATAAAAATGTGTTTTCTTTTTTACTCATACAGTTTAATCAAACCAAGGTCATGACTATGTTAGTAGTATCAAAATTGAGGTCCAGAGTATTTTACAAAATATTCTGGAATTGTTTTAATAATTCATGCATGAAAGGGTTAAGTAATGGACGGGTTGCCATGAAGCATTGCAGAATAACCTGTGCATCCTTCTTCCTCTGCATCGAGAGGCAGCAAACAATGGTCTAGGCCAAGGCCCTCTCTACAGCCTTTCATCTCCTCAGTGTAGATTCACCACCACTATTGATTTCTTATTGACCTGTGATGTCCTCGGCTTCAATGTGCTCTCTCAGTGCTCGCCACAAACCCTCGAACTGAATGTAAGAAAGACAAGTCTCAAACATTGATTTTTATCTTTCTTCCCCTTCCTCACTCTCTCTTCCTTCTCTTGAGATTGAGATTTATTCTTTTAAAAAATGTTGTTTTTCTTTAACCATTTCACCCTCATCAAAAGAAAAAATTGAGGTTTTTTTCATGTATAGTTTTTTTTATTATTTTTTTTATTACCTTGGATAGCATACATTTTATATGTACAGTAGCAGTCCTTTAATGCATGTTTTTTCCTGCCTTTTTCCACTGAAGGTTACCAGTATGATTTAAAGGTTTGAGAGGCTGTGTGATATGAACAACCATGGAACAGAGAAACTGATTTTGCTGAGCTTCACTGAAAAAAAAAAAAAAAAAAAGCTCTTGACCTGAAAGTGGGGCATAGTACTTGGGAAAACAGAATTAACCATTCAAATTAACTCTGGAGAGCAAGACCAAAGCCAAATGCTAGGATTCGCATCATTAAAATACGTCTTCAAAGACCTGTGTCCACATTATTATTTAGTGAGGTTACTGAGTCTGGCTTGACTCGAAAATATATTTTCTGTAGTCAACAACCTGATCAAATAGTGACCCTACTCCTGGTTAGGATATGACTTAAAGGAAAGACCTTGAACCAGATCACACTGTCTGAAACAACTAACCTAGGAACTTTAAATGTTTTCTGACTTGCTGAGGTCAGTCCCCTCCAAAAGTATCGGATGAACATAAAAAATCGGACAAATCAAAATTTTAGATTCAATTCACCACCTTTGGTGGTAAAGTATAAAAAATTTTTATGTACTTAAAATTTTTTTTTTTTTTTTTTTTTTTTTTTTTCCCCCGATTTTCTCCCTAATTTAGTCGTGTCCAATTCCTCCCCGTCACTAGGGGGCTCCCACATTAAGGCTACTACTACCACTCAGCCGGGAGGGCCGAAGACTATCACGTGTTTCCTCCGAACCACATGACGCCGGCCGACCGCATCTTTTCGAACTGCTCGCTCGCGCACCGTTGGGGGCGGCGTAACACACTCGGAGGACAGCGCTATCCGATCCCTCCGTTGCGCGAGCTCACAGACGCCCCTGACTGGCTGTAGAGCCGTGATTAATGTAGGAGCACTAAGTACCTCTCATCCCTCCCCTCTGAGAGAGCTCGGCCAATCAGCTCTCTCTAGACCTCCGGCTGCGAGAGGTCACAGCATCACCCGGGATTCGAACTAGCGATATCCGGATGATAGGGCGAGCGCTTTAACCACTGCGCCACTCGGAGGCCCTTGTACTTAAAATTTTTTTATGCACTTTAGTATTATGACTGATACACTGCCTGATGCACTACCCTCTGGACCACCTTTAGCTTTGATTAAAGTGTGCATTTCCCATGGCATTGCTTTAACAACCTTATGCAACACAACAACATTCATTTTATTTTAGTGTTGCATCGGAGAGTCAAAGCCTTCCCCAGCACCCAAAGACTTTCAGCACCCAAAGAAGGTCAGGACTCAATGTGTCAGAACTCAAAAGTGCTCTTTCACAGTTTGAGTCCTGGAATACGCCTGTGCCAGTCTCTATTGATGTGATAACCTGATCATTCAGTACATTCAGGCCACCAGCTGACTTAATTTTACTGCCACCTTATGTTGCTGAGTCAAGACCTGACCAACTAAAGCAAAGCCTGATCATAACCCTACTTCCAGAGGCTTATACACTGGCCACCATGCATGATAGAAAAGGCAAAATCTGGTCTTATCAGGCCATACAGTAGGATTTTTTCCCCCTAATACTCCATAGTCCAATCTTTATGCTTTCTAGCAAATTAAGTATTTTCCTTTTTTTATACTGTCGACTCTGACTATGATTGCATGATTTTCCCAAATTAATTTCATGCTTGTGTCCTGCCTTTGGTAACCCCTACATGTAATACCACCATACCTACCAGAGAGGATGCTGATAATGCTCTTCAAGAGCTACAGCTGGAAATCTCTGGAGGTTTGCCTGGCTGAGATTTTGTTGAGATCTACTACATTGATGATACGCTAGATGTTTTTTTTAGGATAATCACACACTATAGGTTTTTTAAGGTTAAGCCACTGACTAAATGAATCTTTGAGTCTATGTTGGAGTTCCTTCTCCAGTTCGCCATGTAATTCGGCCCGTGTTCTGACCAATCATGGGAAGTTTCTTTGCTCAATTTGAATTTCCTGGAGTTATTTATGTCATCAGAATCTACTGTCACATGTGTCACCTACATTTTTCCACTCGGTAGAGTCAATGAATGCACAGTCCTGACACTGAAATGTTGTTAAATTGAGCTTAACGTCTTCCTCCTTTTGCAGAGGTAGCATTATGTGGACTGACTGATAGTCCATGCTGGTGACAGCGGGCAGATGGAGCTAGGTGTTGTAGCCTGTGTTGTGTGGCAGCTTAGCACTATATGATCCACATTTCAGCAGACGTGGTGCAGTTAGCAGCAGTTGCACATGTATATAACTGTCATTCTGAACTGTCATTCTGTCCATTCCGTTACTTTTGTAATTTTTGTGAACTGCTGTTGTGTTCCATCAGCACTCTTGATAGCGGGCCTCATACTCAAAGATAAACTTTTGCTCAAGACAATGAAGTTATTTTTCTTTATCCTGTCCTGATAGGAAAGCTCATATACTGTATGTGTTACTGTATATACAGTACCGTGCAAAAGTCTTAGGAATATGTAAATAAATGCTGTAGAGCAATGATGTTGTCCAAAAAAAGAGAAAAAAAAAACAACAACAACTGTAAAGTACAGTGGCCGTGAAGTGCAAACCAAATTAACAAAACGAAAACGAAATAACAAATTAACAAACCACAATAACAAAACCAAAATAACAAAACCCAAAACAAAATAAAACATTCAAAAACAAAATAACAAAACCCAAATCAAAATAACAAATTCAAAAACAAAATAACAAAACCCAAAACAAAATAACAAAACCCAAAACTAATTTGTTATTTTGTTTTGCGTTTTGTTAATTTGTTTTCGGTTTTGCTATTTTGATTTTTAGTTTGTTATTTTGTTTTTGGTTTTGATATTTTGATTTTGAATTTGCTATTTTGTTTTCGGTTTTGTTAATTTGGTTTGCACCTCTCGGCCGTTCAGAAACGAACCGGAAAAGGTAGGTATAGTTTGCGAATGAAATTCTTAACGCTGATTGGACGAGAAATCTGTCACTCAAGATATACAGTAAGTACTGTAGCGGCGGTAGATTCGTGTGTGTATGAATGTGCAAACATGTACTGACCTTATTATGGTTTCAAATATGGCGTTCTGCCAAATTTTTGCAGTTCTTGTATAAAAAGAAATTTCGCTTTTAAAAGAGAAACAGCAGTTCGCAAACTAATCTTTATACCGTGATATGTCATCAGCATATCAAAAATAACGGCATACGAATGTCCGTCCTCAAAGTAACATTGAATAAATTCCATTTCCTTGCTTTCTAATGAAAGATTTCATTATTTCCTTAGTTTTGCAGACCGAAAAAATGGTTTAAAAGTGAACCAGAACAAACAAGAAACAAAGTTAGAGACACAATTTCCTACTTCCTGTTTATCTTGAGTGACAAATGTCTCGTCCAATCAGCGGTAAAAATTTAATTCGCAAACTAAACCTACCTTTTCCGGTTCGTATCTGACTGGCCGAGAAGTGCAATACAAATTAACAAAACCCAAAACAAAATAACAAATTCAAAAACGAATTAACAAATCCGAAAACAAAACAAAAAAAACCAAAAACAAAACAACAAAACCCAAAACAAAATAACAAATTAGTTTCGGGTTTTGTTATTTTGTTTTCGGATTTGTTATTTTGTTTTGAGTTTTGTTAATTTGTTTTGCACTTCACAGCCACCGTAGTAAAGCCCGGTAAACAGTATTTAATTGAACAGTCAGTATTTGGTGTGGCAATTATTTGAGGATCCTTTTGATCTCAGGTACAATTTGTGCAGTTTTATACAGAACTTAGCTATTAGGTTTTACTGAGCATCCTGCAGAACCACCGACAGTTCTTCTGATGACACTGAACTGTTGCATCTGCTTCTTTTTTGCATGCAAAATACAAATATCTTTCTTTAACATTTAATTTTGTGGTAAAATACTACGGCGTTTGTACTAAAATCAGACTTTTACACAGTACTTTATCATTTCCTAAAACCAGACTAGGTCAGAGTAAAGGTCAACGAGGAAAAAAAAAAGGTTGGTTATATAAAGTAGCAGTGTAACAATGATCAAGTCTCTTTTGAGTACATGAAACAGCACATAATTTCAATGTGGTGCTCAATGGGGGGAAAATGAGAATTGTACCATATAAGCTATTTAAGAAACATATAAGGACGTGCATTGATTCTTATAATTTAAATGGGAACTTTGAATTTAAATGGGAACTTGAAATTTGTAATAGATAATTCTTGCTTGTATTAGGCTTGGAATCTCAGTAGAGCATACAGTACAGAGAGTGTAGGTTTGTGGTGCTTGGATGAGCAGAGCTCTCAAAAGTGAAGAGACCAGGTGCCTATGTGCCAGGTGTCCATGTGAGAAAGAGAGAGAGAGAGAGAGAGAGAGAAGCCAACTGCGAGACAAGAAAAAAGTGCTCAGCTTCCATGCGCTTAAGTGCAGATGGAGGCCTCAAACAACATAAGTCTGGCAAATTTAAATAAGATAATTGTTCATCTCTCTCAGCTAATTAGGTCCCTCCTCCACCCCAAACCTTGCTGGAGGAGCAGATCTAGCAAGACGTTCAGCCTCTACTAAGAAGTCTTTAATTGAATCTGTTAACGGATAGAAGAAATGCGGCATAGGAAATTCAAGGAAAAATATATTTTTTTAAAAACATCTTTTTATGATCATTAAGGCTCCCTTGTGTTTGTACTCTATTTATTTGTTTGTGGCTTTATCTATTCATTTCTTTACTATTTTCCTTCTTTCTTTCAGATCCAAAATGGTTCGAAAATGGCTTCAACTCCATAATTGGTTTTAATCCTTCTCTTTGATCATGTTTAAAGAAAGAATAAAAAAGAATCACTTCAAGGAACCCTTGAAGTTTCTTCAATAACAGTGTGTCCTTTTTTTTTTTTTTTGCACTACTTGCTGTGAAGTTAGCAGGACTCTTTAGCTAAAAAGTGAGTTAAACACATATTCATTTCTCCTCACTCAGTTCTCCTGAAAGACAGTTTATATGTTATATTCAATGAATGCTTGAAGAGGAATAACGCTTTACAATAAAAATGTATCACAAATGGCTGAATACATGTGACATGCGTTTTAATCTGCCGGTGTTTTGATACAGTCCTTGAAATACAATATATCATTTCATTTTCTTCCCCGCTTTAATGAAGATGTGCCATTCAGTGGGGCTAAATAGGTTTTGACCGTCTTGGTAATCATTTCCATTGAGTGCAGAGTGCTTTAGATAAATAGCTCCTAATTTGTGTGAGGTGTGTAGGCTGATCTGCTAGAGGCTGCCAGCACACATTACCAATTGCTCTGTGTGTCAGAGAGGACAGCTGTGTGTCTGATCCCTGCCATTTGCTTCGCAGATGACTGAAACAACTGACCTCTAATCAGAACCCTCCGCATGTACGGTACAGTCTAACATACACAAATGCTGGGGTGCAAAGATTTACTGACCTCAGAACAGTTTGCATATACTCAAGCTCCAGGCAAAACTTGCGCAGGCTTTGACATGGAATCTCCTTTGGGATCATTTCCTTTCACTTTCATGTGTAACCTTTGTTCTTCATTTTTTAAACAAATAATACTGAAGGATAAAAATCAGCTGATTTAAAAAACAAACAAACAAAAAAAAAATAATATATATATATATATATATATATATATATATATTGATTATTTAGATTAACACTTTTGCTCACCGTCAATACTTAAGGCTAGACCTTGCTGTAAATGGGAAATAGGAATAGGAAAAACCCATTATGCAAAAGGTCACCATAGGTTACATATACTGTACATAGAGAGTTACGGATGTACTGAATTGAAATGAAAATATGAAACTACGACAACAATAGTGTGCTGACATTTAGACATCTGGGTCATATCTGAACTGCATTTCTGAACTTTGACTTAACAATTTCTAAAAGCGAAAATGAATATTAAAATTGATATGATAGCAGTTAAAGATATCATAGTAACGATCATATCCTTTATTACTGTATGTCGGCTCCTAATCCACGTACTGTGGGCAGTAAAATGTACATTTATGGAGCTCTTTAGTTGAGCTACGTGGTATTACACTTTGACATTTAGAGATCAGGATCTGCATTCTGTGTTTCCAAAGACACACATTGAAGTGGTGCTTCAGAAGGTGGCAAAATTGATTTCTCCGCATACTAAGCATAGTTTTGATATGAGCGTGTTTACAGATATTCATGAACCTTCTTTTTAAGTACTATTAAGGGTGTGCAGGAGACGCTATCGAGTTTCTGTACACACATCCCTTTTGAGGAGATACAGTAGGCCATGTTTGTAGATTGCTGCCTGTGCGTTAAAAAAAGATGACTGCGATGCAAAACTCAACTATTTAAATCCTGTCCCAAAGCACGTCCACAGAACACACACACATACACATCCTGTATGATGAAGTGAACTTTGGCAATCCATAATATTTGATTTCTATCATTATAACAGGTCGCCTAAAAAGTGTGATAAAATCGTGATATTAAACAGTAAATAATGTAGTTGAGACATGATGATGTGACACCAGGCTGAGATGGATAACAAGGTTCCTCTCTCCACTGCTCATGTACCTCTTGCTCCCTGGTGATGTAGACATAGATCACTGTTGTTTGCATTCTCCGCTTAAGCTGCTCACTAATGCTATGTGGCTAGTAGTTAGACACGATAATTAAAATTGTACATCTGTCCTCCCAAATTGGGGGTATTGTCAAACAAAATGGGAAAAAAATAATAATATAATACCTTACTTAATATAATATAGGCTCATCAAAATAAAAATGTTCTTCAGGATTTTGCATGCAGAAATAGAGATACCGTTCTCAGTTCATTTTGAAATTTCTATTTAGATTTCAGTATTTTCATTTCTGTTTATTTAAAAATAATAGAAGTACATGTCATGTTGAGATCTCTTTGCAGGCTTGAGATATTTAAAAAAAAAAATCTGTATATTGTACTTAACATGAGAGACAAGCATAAGATACACTCACGTTGGTGCTCCTAAACTTGATTTCATATTGCTAGCTAATTTGTTTTCACATCCTCCTCACTGCTTATTTTATTTATATATCCAAGATAAAAAAAAAAAAGAAATGCATCCAAAAGCAAATCACTTAAGATTCTAAAGAAGACAAATTACAGTTCTACAGTACATGAGAACTGTACAGGAAGAATTTCATCATAATTATTTTCAGGGTAGTGTAGACTGAAGATGCTTTGCCTAAAATCATTTATTGCAAATAAAGAATAAGAAATTGTAGACAAGGCATGAACAAAAGAGGGGTATAAAGAGGAAACTGTATGCTTTGATTGACAAAAACAACATGCAATTAGCAGTGGGGATGAGAAAGGGTGGGGGCAAGCATGTGAAGCATGCTCCGGTGGTTTTGGCCTGTTTCAGAGGGAATGCAGACTAGAGAATCCTAGTCCCTGCCATATGGTAGAAGATCTTCTCCTTCCCCCTGCTCTTTCCTCACTGCTTCCGCTGCTTCATACACACATAAACATGCACACACACACACACACACACACACACTTAGAAACCCATACCCATTTGTAATTCTTTGTGCTAGATCTCTCTCTAGATTCATCAAAACATTATGCTTCAGGGATTTCTTTCTCCCCTGAGGAGCCTTACAAGAAACACGGGAATGCAGGTGTAACAGACCGGGCGCTAAATTTCAGCTTTCTGGGAGTTTGGTTACAATGTATCATGGGTGTTATTAATGACAAAAAAGAATTTGATTAAACCTTGTATTCAGTGTAAATAACTGCAGTGTTGAGTGCGTTCTGCTGTAGGGTTGCGAAGGCCAGACACGCAGGCCGAGTCCTGCAGCAGTGCTTTGTTCTCATGTGTTAGTGGAGCTGTGGAAACGCCTGGATGGGCCTGCTGGCAGTCAGCACACACTCCCTCCCTCCTGTAGAGCCGGACTGCAGGTCTGCATGCCAGTGATGGATGGCTAGTTAGGCCAGAGCCAGGGGGCTGAGGCCGGGCATGGCTGGCACTCGACATAGGTTTCTACACCCATCCTGCCCTCAGCCCTCTCTCTCTCTCTCTCTCTCTCTCTCATTAACACACAGCTAGAGTCTGGCCTACTTCCACTTCTCCAGTGGTTTTAGTTAGTTTTCATATTAGTTTAATGCTTTAGATATTTTAATAGATAAACACATATCATAGCTAACCTAAATACTAACTTCAATATCATACTTTATATTATATATAATTTTTTTTATGCAATGCAATGTTATATGAACAACGTATTCTGTATTTTTTTTATTTTTCGTTTAATGAGTCTGATTACCCTGGTTTTCGTTCATAACTTTAAAAAAGGCATCCTAATAAGAAATCGTATTTACTGAATTTTATTTGTTTATTTGTTTCTTTGGGTAGTTGTTGTCACAATCAGTAATATATTATTAGAATGAAATCAAATAGAAATAAGAACCTCTTTTTGTGGATATTAACACCGAGGTGGTCCATTTTAGTAAGTAATTTTTAAAATTAAATATTAAGTACATCCAAATTCTCTCTAATTGCTTTTTTTTTTTGCTTTTTTCCAATTAAAAAAAAAATCCTTTGTCTCAGAATGTGTCAGCAAGACCCAACAGAAGCAGCATATCTTTTCACGAAGCCTCATATGATAAAGCGATGCAAATAAATTTGCGGCTTTAAAATCCATGCTGTCTGTAGTGTTGCTAAGGTTACTCACTCCGAGGGCATATGGAAGATAGGGCTTGTGATTGGGTTGTGTCCATCTCATGCCCTGATGTCACTTCATTTAGATTTACATCAGGTACTAAATTAAAATAGTCACTCAGCAAACACTCTCATCTCTCTCTCTCTCTCTCTCTCTAGCTCACTCTCTCCTTCTCTCTCTCACTCAGGAGTTGCGTGCAGTGCAAGCACTGAAGCAGAAAATATTGCTGTCTAGATATTTGTCCTGGGGCTGATAGAGGAGGCATTGTCTTGGGACTTTCTCAGGCCTCTGAGCTGATAGTTGTGCATGGCAGCTGCAAAGTGCGCTTTGTTATTTGTCTGAGGATTAGGGCCTTGTTTTTTCTAGGCCGATCAGAGACGCGTGTGTTCTGCGGAGAGCAGAGGTCAACTCTTCTGTCCTATATATATATATATATATATATATATATATATATATATGCATCATTATTATTTTATTATTATTCATATTATTTATGTTTTTTTTTTTTTTCACGCTTTGTAGGTTTCTTCCTGCTGCATTATTTCCAGGCAGGCTCTGAGAATGCCCGACAGCACTGAGAATCCCAAGAGGTTTCCATTTTCACATCGCTCCCATTATCCAAAACACAGTATTTAACCTGCGAGCATTTAAAGCAAAACTGAGAACAGCTGTCACATTGGAGGCAGACAATACTGGCAGTAATAGCCAAAATACTGTAATTGATGCTGCCATGTAATGCAAGCACAGGCAGAATAAACAATATTCTGCCTTCTGTTTGTTTTACTAAACAGTTAAACAGTGGTGGGTTTTCCCTATAGGTAGCCAGCAGAGACAGTCAACACAACAGTGGGCTAGGTTCTTGAGGAATTTAGTATGTTTCCTCATAATCATAAAACTGGATTGCGCTACCAGCATGTGTCCTCCCTCTCTCTCTCTCTCTCTCTCTCTCTCTCTCTCTCTCTCTCTCTCTCTCTCCCTGTTTTTTTTTTCTCTCTGCAGTCTTTAAACTGTAGCAGAGGGTTGGTGTCATATCCTATTGTGTGTGTGTTACTGTGTAAAGGAGGGGGTGGATATGTGGGGGCCATGCAGCATGTGAAAGCAGCAGGGGGCACTGCCAGTGCGTGAGCTCTCTGTAACGAGGACACAATGCTCAACTTCCCATCACCCATTTCAAGGTGCCTGATGATTCCATGGGCGCTTTCTCTTCCTACTGTATGTCCACCCCATTAAACCGTCATTATCTTCTGTTGTATTAAACCACATGACTACAATCCACATTAAATATCATCCAGAATATTAGGGCTGCTTGTAGCTTATACTGTGTCGTCCACAAAGGTCACATTCATTCATTCATTCATTCATTCATTTTTCAGGAACCGCTTTGTCCTAAAGAGACCCCGAGCGTATCCAGGGGACGCTGAGTGTACGGCAGGAATCCACCATGGATTGGACTTTGGCTTATCACGGTGCACCATGCATAAACACATTCACACAATCATTCACACCTACAGACAATTAAGAACGGATTCCCTCCCTACTACAGAGATTCCCATACATCAAATGGTCATCATAATTTTTTTTTACAAATCTTCACCACTGTATGTTTATTATTGTTGTTGTTGTTGTTGTTGTTGTTGTTGTTCTTGTTCTTCTTCTTCTTCTTCTTCTTATTATTATTATTATTATTATTATTATTATTATTATTATTATTTAGGATTTGTAAAATCATATTCATAAATCTGAAAATTACTTTTGTGCCAGATGACAGAAAAAATAAAGGAGAACCTGGTGGAAACCAAAATGAATACAGGAAGAATGATAACCCCAGCTCAGGGTTGAGCCAGGGACCATGGAGATGTGATTTCATGAATGAATCCATTAATTTTGTTGTAATTAGAGCAAAGTACATATACTATCTTCATTATAAGTTTAACGTTATAGCAGAAAATGAGAACGGTAGTGCTTGTAGTAATATTGTAACACCTCTATAACTCTGTGTTATTACACAGTAAGGAAAGTGCTGATCTTGGCTTAGGGCAATCAATTCACTCCTGCCTTCACTAGATCTGTTGACACTGTCCATTTAAACTAGCGGGCTGCAGAAATATGGCCTACTAATTGGTGAATCATGGCTCGTTCCAGTAGCCATGATTGCCACCAAAGTGAAAAACAGTGAGATTATTAGCCACCCTGCAATGAATTTTATTATGATGTACAGGGCTGTGTGTCTGGCGACACCATTCCACCTCAGCGGGGAAGCAGCAACACCGGACTTATTAGTCATACTTCACTAGCTGTCAACAGGCACAAAGCCCACTTGTGATTAAAAATGAACATCCCGCACATCTTCAGCGTCCTCTCATGCTGAGTGTCAGAAGTGAAATGTTGGGTTATTTGTGTGCTTTATTGATGGAGTTGTTTGGAGGTGAAGGAGATGTTTTTTGATTGTCTGTTAATTCTCAGAACGCAAAAGAGGCAGTACGAGCGAGGCAGTGAGGGGAGAGGCGGCTAAAAGAAATAAATCAGTGAATCAAAAACTCGCAGTTTCATAATTCTGTGGAAAATACGGGGAATAAAAATCCCATTACAGGGGAAATTGAAGTCCTTTGTTCTTAAGTATTTCACTTCTTCACATATTTCCCTGGATAAAGCTGAAGATTCAGCGGGCCGGAGTTACCCAGATGAGACAAACAGGAATTAAAATGCCATATGCTCTGAAATGTTACCTTGGCACTGCTCAAATGCTTTTCACATTTTTTCCCATTACAAAGAGACTGTGGTTTTGAATACCACATGGATTTATTTGTATATTTGCATACTCGCTTGTTGATTTATTTTCATCCCTGTGTCCAAATCGCAGAGATAATATCTTCATTGTTGTGTAGAATATCAACAGGTAGAATACTGCTTCTAAGCAATTACAATTAAGATAAAAAGAAATAACATTCGTCTTACATAGAAGCACAAGATCGCATTGTATGTAATGTTGTTTGTTTCAAATCCTTTAATCTTTAACCGAGAGTGTTTATAGACAGGTAGCAGGTAGCAGCGGGACCAAGAGCAAGAGATGCTCCGCTCTGATTTGTAAAGCCAATGAGAAGATTCTGTTTCAGGAGCTGAGCTCAATCTCAATCTAGTAGCACATAAGAGGTCCTGTTCCCCTATGCCCCACCTAGCTCAGTTAATTGTGTGTTTTCAACCCGCTGTCGGAGGCTAATTTAGCTATAGATTGAAATGAAACAGCCCTGGCCTCACATTTTCTGGCAATCAAGAGTCCAATTTGACTGTGTTTTCTCAGCAGACATTAATGATTCCAAAGCTAATATTCATTGTTTGAAGTGACATAGCAGCCCTGGCATTTACTTAACCTTTTGTCTTATGTACAAGTCTGAGTCAATGCAGAATTTACTCTTAATTAATATCTTTTCTTCCCCTGCCGACATTCATTTCTTGAATATTCAGGGACAGTCAAACTAGACAAAGGCTAGAATTCATAGATAAAGAACATTTTTTTATCAAAAAAAAATCTTTTTTTTCCCCTTCCTTTGTGCTTAAATGATTTTTTTTTTCTCACATAATTAACATCCACAGAAGTTTTTCTTTTCATCTGCAATTAAATAACGGTAATAAATAATGGGTCACCTTGAATTTTAAAGTACTCTTATAAGGCCAATCACAGAAATGATTTCCTATATTTTTTCACCCAAAGTTATCACATTACCAGTTTAAATATGGATTTAAAAAAAAAAAAAGTTTTTATGCAATGTGCTTTTAATTGTTCGCTCATTAGATGACTGGAACTGGACTGTTGTCATATACTTCCTGCACGTCTAACATGTTATAGCATAACAATCCACAAATTGTTGTTTTGCATTTACTTGTCATAAAACTCAATGAGTTCTATTTCTAAAGCTTTTAATTTGTAAAAATGCATGAGCAACTGTTTTAAAAATACTTTGCTCTCTCTCTCTCTGTCCACTTGCTCGCTCTCTTTCTCTTTTTAGAATGCTGTCATATTGCATAGCAGTATTTGCTAAAAAAAACCCGTCTTGTTAAATCGTTTTTACTAGTTACAGAACACTACAGAATCACAATATTTATTCATGTTTTTCCAGCAGTTTTATGCAATGGTTAGTTAAAAAGAAACACAAATGTTTAACGTTTACAAGATCACGATATGCACTGATGAGCCACTGATAAGAACCCATGCTGTAACTGTTAAAGTAGAATATGGAATGCTTCATCACTGTTTTCGGACTTTTTGCCACAAAAACGCTTATGTGACATAGCTGTAAAATTGTAAAAAGAGATTTTACCTGGGAAAATTGAAATGCAAATGGGCTGAGAATCATGAACCAGCTATTAAACTTGTTGAATGCAGGTCAAGTATATTTAAGTCTAATAAATATGAATTTTATGTTCTTATGGAATTATGCAATCACTGTGCACCGGGGACTTCTACTAGAAAAAACATCCAACCTTTTAATTTCTGCATTTAAAGCTCAAGAACATAGTTAAAACATGTTTTTTTTTCTCTGAGTGAACCATTAAATGCAAAATAATTAAATATTTTAAAAATTAATCATCTGCACGAAAACGAAAATCCTGCTTTTCTTTGGAGTTTCAGTGAATCAAATGATCTCTTCTTATCTCATCTCTCTCTCTATCTTTCTTATTTTAAAAGGGACCTTTTGTGTACATTAAGTGTCATGCACATGCTGTTCAATTCATGCACATGTTTTCAATGTGTGACAGAATGAATTTATTATTATACAATATAAAGAACAAGTACGGATATTAGGTACTAAAGCAAGTATAGCAACATAAACTCTACCTGACTTGTCACATTATTGTTATCTCTTTCTCTTCCTCTATCGCTCTAGCTCTTTTTTCTATCTTTCTTTGAAGGATCCCACCTGAATCAGGCCGAGGTCAACGTATGGTCAAACAACAGCAGGTCTGTGTGGCTGTGTGAGAGAGGATGAAGTGGTCAGTACTGTGACAGGTAGTGGGGTTTCTGACAGCTCCAGCTCCAGCGTGGATTAAAGGAATGAAGGAAACCAAGAGAGAGAGAAAGCGGGAGAGAAAGAACGAGAGAGAGAGAGAGAGAGAGAGAGAGAGAGAGAGAGAGAGAGAGAGAGAGAGTCCATGCTGTTGTGGTGCTGTGAAGCATGGAAATAACAAAGCCACAGAGCTATCCCCAGTCTACTTGCCTGAATATGGTCATTTTCACTCCTCTCTCTGCGCCAAGCCTGGCCTAGAGACACAATCTAAGTTCCATCGCGTGTAATCTTACATAAGGCTGGACAAGATGAAAATGGTGGCATAATTACCACAGTCTGCGAGGTTCCTGCTGTGTTTGCATACACGCCTGGGATTTGTAAGCTGTGCATTAGCCGCACTGCGAGAGCCACCACAGAGAATGTAATTTAAGAAGAAAATTCTCCTGGATTCTCTCGTTCCAATATCATTACCGCCCATACATGCGCTATCACGCTCCTGCGTAGCTAACCCCACACTATAGATGAACACCATGGCAATTAATTGTTCTGGGTTTTGGTTTTATAGCTTGTTCGTTGACCAAAGCTCAGGGAATGATTTGTTCTAGCCACTGGTATCTAAATTAAATTGTCTTTATCTCCTACTGGAAAAAAGGAGAGAGGGGAGGAAAAAATTAATTTGTTAGATCAAAAAATATTTAATTTTTCTGCACATCAAACAAACTTTTATTCAGGGTGTACCAAGGCAGAGCTTTTTTTTTTTTTTAATTAAGAAAGCATTCTATTATTAAACCAGATGAAAAGGAAACATCAATTCAAACAGTACAGTCATGTTCAGCTACTACTAATCTTTTGGTAATTATTTTTAATTGAATCTTTTGAACAGAAAAACCCTGAGCAGACACTTGTAATACTTGAGTCCCTCATCACACTCAGCGCTATGTATGCAAGATGCTCCTCCATGTGTGAGGGCAGAGGAAGGAGAAGTCAAAGGGAAAAAAAAAGAGAGAGAAAATTAAAAAGTGGAGGAGATGGAGAAAGGGGGAGGAGGGAGAGGGGGCCAGCCGAGAGACCCGGCGGTGCTCTGAGGAGAAAGAAACTTCTGCATAAATGAACAGCTCAGCAAAGAAACTTCTTTAGATGATAACATATACACACATACATGCACAATAGTGTTCTCACACAGAACTGTGGCAGGATTGTGCTGATATGCACATATTATTTAAACTGAGAGGTCAGGTGTTTTGAATTGAATTCAAAATCTGCACATTTATTTCCTCCCATTCCTCCCTGACTTTTAAACTTGAAAATGGCTGGACAAGCTTAGCCTCTAAACTTGTAGAGTACCAGAGTGCTGATGTGTGGAAGCCCATATGCTTATTTGTAACAGTAATATACGCTTTATAAGTGTATTAACAGAACCTAGTGCTAAGTTAGAAATATTTTTTTTTTTTTTTTTTTTTGGAGAAAAGGTGGGACTGAAATAGGACACTTGATTCGTTTTTTTTTTTTTTTTTTTTTTTGACACTAGATATGGCCCTATAAGTGGAAATTTCTGTACACCGCTCAGAGGCTCTTCAAAGTACTTAAGGCGATTGGTGGAGATGAAAAGAGGGAATTATGAAACATGGCTGTGAGAAAGGCTAGTAATCAAGAGACACCTTTAACTTTATGCAGCAGCACACAGGCCTTAATCAAGCACAGCCCAGCCCTGATAAACCTGCCTAAATCACATTAATCACGCATTATGCATTATGCTACAGGATGCCATGCCACAAAGTAGCTCCTGCAGCAGCTCAGACAAACTCGGCATCTGAAGTTGTCAGCATGATTTCTCACAAACATGATTTGTGGTATTACATTATTAGATCCTCTTACCTCTCTCATCATTTCGTCTCATTTTTCTTTTAAATCCACAAAACTGGCCTACACCACCCTGAAATGTTTAATACAGTATGATGTCACTAGGGAGATGAGTGGAGTAACAATCTTTCTTTGGGTTGTCTCTGCAGAGGAAGATGTAAAATGTAAAACATTTCAACACAAGTTTTTTTTTTCCTGTCAGCTCAGACAGGGTTTCATGTATAACACAACTAAAGAGACAAGAGCCCTTATCTACAGGAGCCGTTTTTTCTAACCCTAACCTTTTGATTTTGATTCTGATGATGATTCTGGCATTGATTAGGTTAAAACATTATGGTTGCTACTAGGTTTGGAGAAGACTTTCCAAATAGAACATACAGAGAAAGAGATGAAAAACTGAAGAAAAAAAATGAGCAAGAGATACAAATAAACAATTATGTAAATAATTTTCAGAAAAGCCACCAATCTTCCATAAAGGGAGTTGTCGACAGCTTGTCGAGGGAAATTAAAGGTTTGTCACTGTCATGTTTCTGCACAGGCCAGCTTTTTGAAAATGGGAGTGCTTTTGACGATTTAAAAGGATTTTTCTTGTGGGTGCAGGCAATGATTTCAAACCTGTCAAAGGTGCAAAAGAAATCATCACCACTGTCAGACAATATAATGTATGGAATACACTCAGTATACAGTACATACACTGCACATTCTGTATTAGTATTTATACTGAAAACAGAGGACCTACATACGTGATGAACATTTCAGGTGCATGAAACGTAACGCTGGTGAAGTTCCTGTTATGACATAAAATCATGGATTGCTCTGGTTGCTGATATTCAGGGTAGATATACTCTACATATGCTTAGCCTTATTAGAAGTTCAGAACTAGACATTGGTTCAGCGCTAGAACCAATGTTTTTGTTTGTGAAAGTAATGATAAAGTAATTAATGAAAAAGTAGCACTTCTGAAATATTCTCTGTCATTTATGTATCTAGTAGGTATAGGCTAAGTGCTATAGAAGCACAAGTTCATCATCTTTTCTTTCTCTTCTGATAATAATAACCATAATAATAAGGCAGTGGTGACTCAAATGGTTCGGGCTGTAGGTTACTTGGTTACTGATTAGAAGGTCAGGGGTTCAGGCACCAGCACTGCGAAGTTGCAACTGTTCCAAGGCCCTTGAGCGGAATCCCTATTCCAGGGGCACTGTATCCTGACTCCAGTCCCCTAACTGGGATATGCAATAATAATAATAATAATAATAATAATAATAATAATAATAATAATAATGTAATTATTATTCATTTTTATTATATATACATTTGGTGTAATAACTCTATACATATAATAAGTTAACAAAAAATTTACACACCGTGTGTAATCAGCACAAAATTCATCATTGAGAGAGAATATTTCCTTCTCAGATTGTTGGTACCATGGACAGCTAATTCATGACATGCAAATAAACTTAACATGGACATCACCAAACAGAATTGATGTCATTTTCAAACTCGACACATATGTTAGCAACGTTACCTAAAATTACCAAACAAGCTTCACGTTCACTTAGGAGGCCTACTGAAAAAAAGTTGCAGCAGATGGCTTTGAAACAAGCACCTGGTCTGCTTCTGTTATTAACTATTGTGGCCACACAGTCAGATAATGCATTGTTCCCTTAATTGCTAATTGCCCATATATAAGTCATATGAAATACAAAATACTGTATGGCACAAAATCCCACTAATCTGATTTGGTTACATTTTTTCTTAGCAGGAACATGACATTACCTGACATTAATTATTATCTGCCCTGCCTTTTATTCTTTCAAATCTACACAGTTAAAAAAAAGTGACCTTTATTTTTTGGAAACATGACCAGTTACACTCAAATCTAAATATAATGCTGTAGTACAGTTTGGGGGTAGGGGGAAAAATGAAACACCTTTTTATGTATTGCAGATGGATAAAAATTGAGTGAAACAGAGGGAAAAAATCAATAGGGAAGACATTGCTGGAGGCTTACATATTACATTTTGCATAAAAGTCAGATTTAATTTGGCTTTGATCACCATTCCCAGAGATGACTCACTGGAGCCACTGTCATTAGTGAATCCTGGAGAAAAAAATAAAAAATTAAAAACCCTCTGACAGAGACTAAAGGCTTTAAATTGTTTCTTCTCCCTTCAGCTTTGTGTTTTTTTTTTTGTTTTTTTTTTACAGAGGTTTTTGTGATTCATGCTGCCACCCATCAGGCTGTTTAGAGGGGTTCATAAACATGAAAAGAAAACATTTAAAATCATTTTTTTTTTTACTTATTTTGTATCTCAAAGGATATCATTGCACTTTACATATCTGTTATGTAAAGTGCAATTTGTTTATTACAACTGCTGTAGGTTGAAGGTAGAAATGAGCAATGTTACTGTATATACATTTCTGTACAATTTGTTAACAAGAGTTTGAAAGAGGAATGTTAACTCAAGGATGTACTGTATGTAGAAAAATACCTTGGCCTTGCATTTCTCAACCCTTGCAGTCCATGTCAGATCAAAAGCCTTGTTTTTTTGTTCCGAGTTATAAAAGCTTTAATAATATTCGTGATTAGACTTCAGAACTTAACGCTTTGATTAAAAACTGCCATGACATAACGAAATCTGAAGAAATACAATTAAATAATGAATGAATGTAATTAATAGATAGAAGAGTTCCAGAGAAAGAGGAAGGCAGAAATTTGTCTTCTCTTCCAAACACAATGCCATTGTTTCTGGGACATTCAGAAGTGACTTTATTATTAATGATACCGGATTTGATAATGCATTTTTTCCCCTCCATTTTTTCGTCCTTCCTTTATTTCCGTTTTAAATATTCTGATACTGGAGCTTTTGATTTTCCCCATATCGTCTTACATTCTCAAGCCATTTTAGTTGCATTTCAGGGTATCACTGTGTCATATTTTAAGCGTCACAGTTTACTGATAAAGCTGCCATAATGTGCTGTTATTGTAATTGTGAACATGACAAAGCTGTGTTCAGGGACAATGTGTTATGTTATTGGATTGCTGGAGACAAATGCAGATTTTCCATTAATTTTTGCTCTGCTTTCTTGGCCCCAGAAAACTAGTCATTAGTGTTCCATGGCGAAAAAAATAAAATAAATAATTTGGGTGTCTGCAAGCAAATTCCCTTCACTTTGCTAACAGCCCAGACTGGACCTATTCCACAAAGCTTGGTGTGGTGGCGGAGTTTAACATTATAGTAAAACCATTGTGAAGCCATCTCAAACCTCCAGCATGCTCGTGTGGCCATAAAGATGAAAGCCCCTTTATCTGCCATCATGTTGGAGCACAAATTATTATTAGAACCAGACTGCCACAGTGTTTTTTCTGGCGATCAAATCAAACATGTGGATGTAATGACATTAAATCTTCAATGAACCAGAGAGTTTTGAAATGATTGGTGGAAACAGAAATAGACTTAGCTCATATTTCACCTTGTGTAAATCCAGCCGAATAGTGCACTAGATACTGCATCAAGCTGTTGTCTGTGGTTTTTATCACTACCGCTAATAAAACAAATGGATCATGTGCAAAAATGAAGCTCTTTGGTCCATTCATAAGACATCTCTGTATTCCCCCAAAATCTGAGGATTGAATTAACAAGTGACTGTACGAGTTCCCGTCCTCCTAATGAAGAAATGAATTTCACCATCTTCTATCGAAAGTACTTTAATCTTATTAGAGTTAACTACAATGACCAAGTACTGTTCACAGAACTGACAAAGACGAAGAATAACATTTGAACTACAATGGACTCTGGATCTTACTTAGAAAATCGCATTAATATCAAATAACGTTATATCATGCCCTTTGTCAGACAAGATGGGAAATGGACATTTTCATTTCAGGTCTATCAACAGCTTCATCACAAGCTAATGCGGTAAAATGAATGAAGTTATTTTTCACTCTTTTACAAGCCTGGGTTGTTACAGGCAGGGTCATGTTCTTCTGCATTGTGTGCGCTGCAAGCATGATGGTGGAAAGGTCTTTCATTTTTAATTACTTTTAGACTTTTTAGACAGCTCTTTAGTGAACAACTCCATTACAAGTTCAGGTGCTGAGCAGTACTCAGATCAACTTCAGTACGAAGCACAGTTTGATGTAGTTATATAGGGTATCACTGGGGAGAAAAATGACTGAACTTTTATCTAAGGGAAGAAAAGAAAAATAGTTTAATGTGAAATTGTACTACAGAGTAGTGACAGCAACCTTAGCTGGATAATGCTGTGGCCTGTGGTCATGACCAGGCAGGGAAGTCCAGCCCTAGGGCCAAATGTGGCCTGTGGATAGTTCTTAATTGGCGCACGACATTTATTTTAGACTGGATGATAGGTGGCCCCCTATTCAAGGAGAGAGGAGAGAGACTCAAGGATATACAGGAAGAGTTCACGTCAAACTGGGACTTGATAAAATCAATTGACCTTTACAGAAGACTTCAATTAGGTAAAAGATTCAAATGGTGCAAACATTTTAAAATAGACTGTACATCTGTGAATGACAATCCCGTTCGATCTGGCACAGAGCCCACTGCAGTTGTTGCCATGAACATTCAGTCAGTGGAATGCCTGATATATGAAAAACGATGGATTACTTGTTGCTTTGTTAAGTCTGCTGGGAGTTATTGCTACAATACATCCCCAAGTGATTTCCATATATTTGCGCCAATAAAGGAGTTCCTGGAAGGCCAGAAGCAGGCAGTGTGGGTCAAGCGTACTGGGAAACCTTTCTACCTTGATGGTATCCAAGCACTAGTGAAATGCTGGGATAAGGGCATTAGTGTATAGGGATATAATATAACATGGATAATATATACAGTGTATGTATGTATGTATGTATGTATGTATGTATGTATGTATGTATGTATGTATGTATGTGTATGTATATATATATATATATATATATATATATATATATATATATATATATATATATATATATATACACACATACACATAAAGCACAAAAAGCAGCTAAGTGAAGTAAAAAAAAACGAGTGGCCATCAATACTTTAAGAAATGAAGGTCAGTCAGTCCAAAAAATTGGGAAAACTTTGAAAGTGTCCCCAAGTGCAGTCACAAAAACCATCAAGCGCTATAAAGAAACTGGCTCACATGCCGACCGCCCCAGGAAAGGAAGACCAAGAGTCACCTCTGCTGTGGAGGAGAAGTTCATCCGAGTCACCAGCCTCAGAAATCGCAGGTTAACAGCAGCTCAGATCAGAGACCAGATCAATGCCACACAGAGTTCTAGCAGCAGACACATCTCTAGAACAACTGTTAAGAGGAGCCTTCATGGTAGAATATCTGCTAGGAAACCACTGCTAAGGACAGGCAACAAGCAGAAGAGACTTGTTTGGGCTGAAGAACACAATAAAGAACACAATAAAGAAAACTCTTTGAATGAGAAGGTGTCCAAACTTTTGGTCTGTACTGTATGTGTATAGGCATATGTCACCCTTTAACAGACAGTATACAAAAACACACGTACTCTATGAAATTACAATCTACTATCCTACATTCTCCTAACATTATTGCTATTGCATAAAGTATAGTTTGGCTAGAACTACTGTAGCAATCAATTCAATAAAATTTTTATACAGCGCTTTTAATGAAGATCATTGTCACAAAGCAGCTTTACAGAATAATAAAAAAAAAGATTATGTAAAATGAACATGAAATGTGTATGAAAATGATCAGATTGTCCCTCATTGCTCATCATCACTTTTCCAAACAATTAGACAACAAGCATGATGGACAACAGTTCTTTGTACAACCCTCTTTCTTAACTAGAATCAGTCTATATTATTTAAAATAAGATCTAAGCCATTTTTACAGAGTGAAATCTTGGAAGCCTAAAACCGCAGCTGATAATCTATTCATCTTTAGTAATGCTGGAAAGACTGGGCATGAGGCAGGAAAACAGCCTGAATCACAGGGCACAATGCAGACACATATTCACACCTAGGAGCAATTTAGCATAGCCAATCCGCACACTGGCAATGTTTTTGGAGAGCTCAGAGGAATCGAGCGGAATTGGAAGAAAAACACAAGCACGGGAACTCTTCGATAGGGAGCAAACTGGAAATCTTATAATACGATAATGTGCCAACGCTACCATGTGCCACTGCGCCAACAACTAGCATCATACCTCTGTTGCTGAAATCGGCGAAACTTTCTCTGACTTCAGCATCTGTTAAACAAAAGAGCCATGTTAAAGAAGTTAATGAATTCGATTTGTTATAATTATGTATTAGTGTCGTTAAGGTCATTTTTCTGATAGTACATGATGATGTGTGTAAGGATTGTGCAGGAAGCATCATGTATCTCTGTGATAATTCTATGCCTATAGGAAGGTGGTTTTACAGTGACTCGGTGGACACTGAAGCAGAGTGCTGTGCTGTTTTACATGATTACTCCGAGCACCAGCTTAAGAAAGAAACCTCTCACATGCAGCAGCTCAGGGACTTGTTAAATGATTGGCCTAGCACTTAATTCAATAATTCCCCTCTCTCTCTCTCTCTCTCTCTCTCTCTCTCGCTCTCTCTGTCTGTCTCTCTCTCTCTCTCTCACTCTAGCTATCCTCTCCTCATTGATCATGCTGGTTAGGGAGATATGATATTTTGCATATCTGGCTAAGTGCTCTTAACCAGCCCAGCCTGTGCCGTGCTAAAAATTAATAAATAAAAAAGGAGGAGGGGTGATCTTGTCAGCAAAGTAATTTGCTTCTCTTGAACCAATGATGGCTTGCACTTTATGCAAATTGGTGTCTAGGGACAACAAAATCCCTCTTAATACATATGCAGACTTCATAAAAACATAGTAAAAAGAAAGGAAGTGGAAAGGGAGGGAGAAATGATAAATCGCAAGTCAGCACATTACGTGGATCGGACCGTCTACGATAAGTGACTTCATCGAAGGCCGTGGTTACAAATACAAGCATTGCACAAAGGCATGCTTGTTTATTAAATTAACGTTATCAATTATGAATCCTAGCATGTAATTTAAACAGCAATAAATTGGTGATTTGTACGAGGAAATTGTACCTATTAAATGATGTGCGTTTCCATGCCTTAGGTTAGATGCTTACGATGTCCCCTGTAGTCGGTGTCTGAGGACTGATATGCTTGTATCAGGCACAGCTCACAGCAAATGAGTAAGACAAGACATCTGTTTATGCCAAAACATGGCCATATCTCACAGTAGTGGCCCAGGGGGAGAGTGTGTCAGAGTTAGGCTTCATCCACCGACAGCAGCTCCCACGTGCTCCATCCAAGCCTTTCCTGTCACGGCGTCCCAAATCTGGACCCAACCCAGAGATATGGATAATAAGCAGAAATATGTGTTATCATTATGGATGAGGCGGGGGAAGTCACAGTGCTTTATCGCAGTAATCTCGCACAGTACTTGTTGGAAGTTTTTTCGTCGTGCTGTGCTCCCCACGAGAGTCTCCCCGTGTCTTTCATGTGGCTCCACAGACGGCCTCCTCCACACTCTCCTCCTTTTGTATTGTTATATTATTTATGGATGGGTACAGGCATAAGCAGAGTCTGCATTAAGACAGATGGGGGGTACGGGGAGTCATTCATATTCCATTTCTGCGACATCTTAAGCAGCCATTGAGTTCAAACATTTCCAGCCCTGCTGCACAGAAAAGAGAGGGAGAGACAAAAATGAAAGAAAATAATGACAAGACACTGGGGGTAGGTGCGGAGTGTGAGTGTCTTGGAACAGATGGAGATAAAAAAGAGCGTGAGAGAAGCAAATGAAAGAAAGCAAAGGGAGAAAACAGAGAGCAGAGCGGAAAAAGCAAAACAATGAGCAGCCGAGCCAGCAGAGGTGCTGAAACTTTTTTTGTTGTCCTTTACTTGAAACTTATTAAATATAGATTTAACTTTCAGCAGCTTAAATGGGAGGGATCCAGAGACTACTTTCAGGCAAAACAATGAGGTGAGGTGATATGTGAAGCACTCGGTCCATCCTGTAACTTCTGTGCGTTTGTGTGTTCGCGTGTGAGAGGACGCGAAATGAACAGACAACAGTAACGAACAGCAGTTCATGTGTCATGTCAAGTGGATCAGAGCACAACTAAGAAAAATCCTGTTCCTTATTTTTTCCTTCTGTCCTCCGAGACACGAATACACATGCTCATTTTGAGACCACATACAGCAATGTCTATTTCTGTATCTCTTATACCATATGTGGGATACCTTCTGTCACTAGAGACTGCAGCTCCTTACAGAACAAGGGCGCATAATCAGCAGGTGGAGTAAGCGAGCGAGTGCGATAGTGAACATAAATGTCATATAAATACCAGGATGTTTTCTGGAGCACATCCTCACGTAAGGTTGGAGTTGAGCAACGTTGTGAGCAGAGAGCCAGAGGGCAACGGTAAGGGGTCTAAACCCACAGAGAGACTAAGAACCTTGAGGAAGCTTCATGTTCCACTTTTAGAGAACCTCAATCAATAGAGGGAGGAACTCCTTAGGGAGGGGGGAAAAGTCTGCTCCTCCTTCAGTTTGGAAACAGATAATATGGTAAGTTCCTGTGAAGGGCTTTTTGAACGAGGTACTTTTTAAGATTTTTTTTTATTATTTTTTTTAATGTGTGTGTGTAATTTTTGTTTCCTTTTGATTGCTGAATTTGAATTAAAATTGTGAAACCTGGATTGTCCTTTTCATTATTTCATTTGCATGCTGCATTTTAGTCTTTATAAAAGAATTAAAAAAAAAAAGAAAGAAAGAAAGAAAATGTAAAATTGGGACTGTCAGGCAAGAGACAGGACTTGATTTGTCGTGAAAAGTAAAACAAAGGAGTTCAGTAATGGCCAAGCTTAGAGCAGCTGATTATCTGCTGTCTTGTCAAGATAATACCATAGATCAGAGGTATTTCTTTATTCAAATGATATGTCTGCATCTGCTCTCAATTGGAGGCCATCAACTCTTGTCGAGCAGGCAGACGACATTGAACACCCCTCCCCGGGTCTCTCTCTCTCACACACATACACACACACACACACACACACACACACACACACGCACTGTTTTCAGTACCCCTACAATATGGAGTGCAGCTAAAGTTGATATTGCAATAATGCCCTGCCTGTGTCCTCCATGTCCTCCATGTACTCCATAACTACTGCCTTGCCCCTGAATTGATAGAGTGCCCAAACCTGGGTGCACAGCAGTGCCATTAATGCTATCTAACTCAATCAGCATCACATGTTTTTTTTTTCCTCCAAAAAAAAAAAAAAAAAACCCTATAGCTGAAAGACAAAGTGTCAGATCAAATGCTAACATTGAAAATAGAACCATATGGTAAGGTGTACTTAGTAGTGGTGTGCGTGCGTGTGTGTGCGCGTGTGTGTGTGCGTGTGTGCGTGCGTGTGTGTGCATGTGTGTGTGTTCAACTTGCTGCTTTTTTTTGCCCATATGTTAAATATGCCTTCATGTGTAAAGAAATAGGTGTGATGTGTATTGCTGTAAAAATACAAATTTCCATATACTGTAATAATGTGCTGTCTTCTTTGTGCATTAAAAAATAAGAAGAAGAGAATAAAAAAAAAGTTTTTCTTTTATTTGGACTGAAGATAGGAGCATAAAATGCATTCATCAATTGCGGTAATGTCTGGCTTTCAAGGTAAAATGCCTTGCTTTTAGGACAAAAGATTTTAGTCTAAATACATGCTCCAGGCTTCTATTATCAATAGGTTACATCAATCAACGTGGTCCATATGTCACACATCAGCCAGTGGGCAGAACTCAACCATCTACTTCAGCTTACTGGGAATTAATTAGGAATTAAAGGGGAAAAAAAGAAAAAAACCTTTTGTCCAAATGACTCGAATACAGTACAATTCTCACTCAGAGCATGTGATGTGGGAAAGGCAACACTACATAAAAACATTATACTGGGCGTATTAAGGAGTTCATCAGCAGAGATGCTCAGATGCAAAGAGCGCTCTTTATCCCGTCATGTCCCTTCAGGGATTTCACACCATTTACTCAGATGAGTCCAGTAATTCCATGCAAATATAATTTAATTTAAAGTTAATTCTGCTGCATTATCTTTTAATATAGACATGATAAATTATATATTTTTTGTGCAGTCTAAAGTGCTGCTACGGTTTTGTGCAGTAAATGAGGAGAAAGATGCTGGAATAAAATTATTGTTACGTTTGTACGATTGTCTCAACATAGTGAATTTCAGATTTTCCTTGATGTACAGATGTATATAGTGTACATACAGTGGTGCCCGAATGTATTGAGACAAAAGTAAAATTCTATGTTTTAATGACTACTGTATATGATTTTCTTTGTTAATAATGAAAAGCAAGATAATTTGAATAATGTGTTATTTTATGCAGTGAAATTGCATTACAACAATCACTATTTAGTAGGAAGTCCTGAAAACCTGCTGTATCCGGCTGGGCATAGAGTCAGAAAGATGTCTGCAGTACTCAGATGAAGATCTTGTACAGCTTCCTGAAGATCATGTACAGAAGATGGTTTCTTGACTGTTACTGCCTTCTTCACCATTGCCCTACAGTTTTTTTTTTTTTTTGTCACATAGCCAATTTTTCACTAGTATTTTTTTTTTTAGTTCATTAGCACAACTCCTCAACCAGGTAGGCTGAAGCTAATTAGTGAAATCACCTGTTTTAGGAGAATAAATGGCATATGTTATCTTGATACTTTTGCCCTCCACTGTACATACATACTGAATAGACTGTATATTCATATGCTTTCTATGTGATCCTTACATATTAAAATATCATCTCCTTTACACAATGTTTCCTAAATTACAATTTGATAAAAAACACAGTTGATTTTGATCAAATAACATAATCGTATTATGTCTGACTGCAATTAATCTTTTCCAAAAGTGAAGTGTTGATGGCACCTATTTCTCCATCATGTCTGCTAAAAATGTGCCCTGGACACTAGCCTGCTCTACATGCACCGCCTAACTGTGTTACAAATGCAAATCCATCTTTGCACTCACCCTTTTTTTATTTGCATGATCATATGCAAATGTACTAATTAGCACATTGTCTGGTTTGCCTTAATAGTCAGCATTTTTGACAGTGTTTAACGAGGGTGGGTTTTTCAGCTCAGGGTCTGAATACTGGCAGGAGAAGTGCAGTGGCAGTTTACTCTCTGGAAAATATATCTTTTTAGGGACAATTTCATATTAAATAAATGAATGAATACAAAATTCTATATATTGTTCTGTTTTTGTCTTGTTTTTTTGGAGAGAGAGATTTTACATGCAAACTTGACCCCATTTTGAGATTAAAAATGAAACAATGAATACTTATTAGATATTGATGATGTATTATGATAACTCTAATGACAAGGGAGGACAAAAGATCAAAAAATGATAATATTCCAAGGCTCATTTCTCAAGCCGACCACTGATTGGTTGATTTGTACCATGTTGTCCCCCCTCTGAGGATGTACTTTAATAGCCTCATAATGTTTTCATAGTCCACGATGAGTACAACTATACCAATTAGAATAGTAATAGAACTAATTAACAAAAAAAAAAACAAAAAAAAAAAGATTTGGAAAGGAAAAAGACAAAATTCATAATTTTAATATTCATTAAGCACTATCCCATAATTTATGTCTGTCTCAGAGGCATAACATCAGATGCCTCCTTCACATACTTTTCTTCCTGGACTCATCTTTTCCCTAAGGTGGACGATCTTGGGTTAAAATATACACTTTTTCATTGACATTTTATTATTTTTATTTCCTAAATCCCTTTTAGTGTCATAAAATGTATGCACATAAATGCAATACACAAACACCTGCAGTACACATTGTCTTTCTTGACTTCATACGTTGACTTGATTTGCTCAAACTGTCCTGAGTTCTCGAGTAGGAACTTTAAGCAGAGGGTGTGTTTTCTTCATTTTTCTAGTCGGAGATCAGAAACTTCTACTTATATCCTTCAAGTGAACAAAATGCCACATAAATTTTATAATGCATATGGCAGCTTCTAACTCATTATAACAGCTGAGATATCAAAGACTTCCTCTGTATAACAGTATGATTATCAGTTTAAATACAAAGCTAGTCCAATCCTAGTCCAGATTCATATCATCATCATGATCATCAGCTCACCTCATATCTGTCCCACTGTGTAACACAGCTTCCTACAGCTGACCTTTTAACACCTACTTGCACCAGTTGGTCTTCAACCAGCATGTGGCATCTTTCCACATTGTACAACATTGGTTATAAGTTGAACTGCTCAGCTCCACCTGGAACTGGAACAGCTAGAACAGCACCCAGGAACAGAAAGGTACTCATTTGAACCTGCACCCCATCTCATCCACTGTCTACAATGATTTTCTTTTTCTTCATGATCTCTTGCTAAAGAAGCACCCCAAGTGTTTTAAACACATCATTTTGATATATTGGATGAAAGTTTTTATATAATTTACAGTACCTGATTTTCAAAATATTGCAGCTCTTGTCATTGTACTGTAGTTTCATTGCTTTAACATAACTGCCTGTGGATCCCTGAAACATATGCTGACCCTCATACTGCTTGGATGATCCTTACTTCACTGTAAGTAGGTTTGGAACAAAGTATAAATGGAAATGTGATGGCATCATCTAACATCCTTTGCCACACGTCTATCTAATTCAGGTTTCCATCTTACACAGCAAGCTTTCATCATTATTGTATTAGAAAGTGTTGGACTGCTCAGAGAACTGAAACGAATCTGCTCTCTGATCTAGTTTTTATTTCTCTCTACATGTGGTGGGAACCAACATCTTAGTTACTGGAGTAGGATTTATACGAGGCAGTAGTGCAGACATTTCCTACTGAATGTGAGCTTTTTTTGGAGCTGAATACATTCATACAGTCATGCTTCCATCATTATCTGGTCCTGGGTGCTGAGTGTCGATAGAAGAAAAAGTGTTTATTGTCAATGCCTGGGTCACAGTAAAGTCAGGGGGGTGTGTGTGTAGGTCCTATTTTTTCTGTGGCATTTAAACATCAATTCATCAATAATTTGCAGCCATGGTTTTAAAGTGAGTCCCATGGTTCAACAGCTGCTCCGCTCATAGCCTCAGGTCACTTGAGCGATTTCACTTAAGAACTGCTGCACACAGCCCTAACGGCATACACATCCTTGACAACACACTGAGAAATTCTTCCTCGTTTTCTCCTTTTCTCGCCAGCTCTTCCACTCGTCCCCTTTCCCCATTCTCTGTCCTGTTCTCTCACAGTCTGTGCAAGTGTTGTAAGGTGTTGCAGGCTGTGCTGTGCATTTTTTTCTGTAAACTTGTCATCTTATTGCTCTTAGCCAGTACCTGTCACAGTTTGAGAGATGCCGGTGAAAACAAAACCGAACAAAAAGGACAGCAGGTAGCATAACATCCCCTGCTGGCAGTAGAGTCGAAGCCACCAGGTCGCTGTTCTGGAGCCACTGCCATATGGTAACCTGGAGCGAAGCAGCTTTTCTGTTTACTCAGGGTCATGTCAGATTAATTTCTGCTTAACCACAACATGCTTTCTGGTGCCAGCTTCTCCCTCCTACTACTTCCCCTGTCACACGCTGTCCACAATGTAGTGGGGTAGAGTGGGGCAGATTAAGTATTCACCTCAACCCAGTGGAGAACTGTGCAGTGGCGGTCTAGCCCTACTGTACATTCTACTGATTTATATACAGTTATAAAAAGCAAGTCAATCAAATTCAATCAAATCAAAATAAATAAAAAAGGTGAAACATTTAGGAACATTATAAGTGTAAATGATGTTGTCTTATAAACCCCAGTCCTTCACCTAAAAGAAAAAAAGAAAAAAAGAAAAGAAAAAGACATCATATGTCACCAAATCATAATGCACAAAATACATTTAAGGAAATTGCAGGATTAAAGCAATTAAATAAATTTTGTTTTGAGGTCTATAAAGTGCAGTGTTGCAAAAAAAGTTAAATTCTTTTTTTTTTTTTTTTGCATATTTGTCAGATAGTCAACAAATTTAAATTTTACACAAAGATAACCTAAATAAAAATATTTTTTTCATTTATTAAGGTAAAAAAGAAAAATGTCCCAACCTGCCTGGCCCTATGTGACAAAGTAATTGGCAAAGAGTCTTTCACATCACTATGGAGGAATTTTGGTCTACTTTTTTTGCAATTGTTTTAATTAATTGAAGGGTTTTCGATAATGAACTGCCTGTTTAAGGTCATCTCGCAGATTTAAGTTTTGATAGATCACTTCAAAACTTTGCAGCCTTTTTTTTTTTTTTTTTTGAGCCATTCAGTAGTGGACTTGCTGGTGTGTTTGGAAATCATTGTCCTGCTGCATAACCAAAATGTGCTCTTTTCAAAATATGAAATACGATATAAAATAACTGATGGCCGGATGATCTCCTTTAGGATTTTCTGGTAGAGTACAGAATTTATGGTTGCATCAATTATAACAAAACATTCAGGTCCTGAAGCTGCAGACTATCACACTACCACCACCATGTGTGACTGTTGGTGTTACTTTTACACCAGATGTAACAGGACACACACCTTCCAAAAAGTTTAACTTTTGTCTTATCAGTCCACAGAATAGTTGTCCAAATATACAATTAAGATGTTTCTTTGGCAAATGTGGGATGAGCCATTGTCTTCTTTTTGGTCAGCAAAGGCTTCACCTTGGAACTCTCCCAGTCTTTTTCTTGCTGTTTTATGTATTATGAACACTGCCCTTAACTGAAGGTAGTGACGTCTGTAGTTCTTTATATATATAAAATGGAATAATTCTTGTAGGCCGGCCACTACTGGGAAGGTTTGTGGTTTACAACTGTTCCAAGTTCTCTCCATTTATAGATATTGACTCTCACAATGATTTGCTGAAGTACCTAAACCTTGGCACGTGAAATTTAACTCAACTTTCCAAAAATTACAGTTTATTTCTGATTTAGCAAGGGGGGCAAGTACTTTTTCACATTCAGCCTGGTAGGTTGAAACTGTTTTTTTTTTCCATTAATAAATAAAATTATCATTTAAAATAAACAAATAAAAAATCAGAAAGGGCGCAAATACTTTTTCATGGAAATGTTCATATACATCAACGTCCCCTAAAATAAGAGTGTGCAAATCAAAATGTGATAAGTTGATTCCACTTTAACTCCCTAGTCAGTGGGTATTCCAAGTAAGTTCTTTTGTGTAGTTATTGACTACAGAACATCACCATAAAAATTATAAATAAATAAACAAACAAATAAATGTATTATTATTATTATTATTATTATTATTATTATTATTATTATTATTATTATTATTATTATTGTTATTGTTATTATTGTTGTTGTTGTTATTGTTGTTATAATAATAATAATAATAATAATAATAATAATAAATAATATGTGGCCTGTTTTAAAATGTAAATATACAAATAAATACATTATTCCTGTTATTGCTGCTTCTGCTGTTATTATTATTATTATTATTATTATTATTATTATTATTACAACAAATAAACATTTTAACAACATAATATAAAAAAGAAAAAAAAGACCACATATCTAATTGGTCCAGTGATACAGCCTTTATGGCCCATTTATCCATGATGCTGCACTCTGCACAAAGGTAAAAAGAAAAAAAAGAAAAAAAAGAAGAAAAAAAAGTAACAGGCATGCTGAAAGTGATCAATCAATGCACTCAGACCACGACTTGGGTACTTAGCGCATGGCATTCACAGGGGTAAATGTAATCAGTTGAAAACTTCCATTTCACAAAAAAAAAAAATGACAAGACCCAATCACCTGTGATGCCTCTGGTTCTCAGATGACCTCAGAGCAGCTAATGAGGACATTTGAGTGCACTTCCATAGATAGATAGATAGATAGATAGATAGATAGATAGATAGATAGATAGATAGATAGATAGATAGATAGATAGATAGATAGATATGGGCTACACATTCTTCACTATCAGCAGTCAGAGACAATTTCCCTTGGTCCACCTTTCCTTTTAATAAAGTAATCTCCATCTTGGATTCCAAGAGGTAAGCAACCTTATGGGATGTTGTATTTCTAATTGTGCTGTCAACTCATCCACTTAATTATGTCCAATCAATCTCTAAAGGGAAGATAGCCAACCATGCTGTGTGTGTGTGTGTGTGTGTGTGTGTGTGTGTGTGTGTGTGTGTGTGTGTGTGTGTGTGTGTGTGTGTGTGTGTGTGTGTGTGTGTGTGTGTGTGTGTGTGTGTGTGTGTGTGTGTGTGTGTGTGTGTGTGTGTGTGTGTGTGTGTGCGCCTGTTTGGACATATCTGCCAAGTGTCACATCAGGGGAGCATTTGGAGGGTGAAGAGTCCTCTTATTAGGTCACAAATGATCACAAGTGACCTTTACTTCTTCTCTGGTGCCCATGGCTCAACATAATAACATCAAATCGCATCAGTCAGGATTCCCATGGTGTGAAAAATCATATGGCAACTGACATGGCAAGCTCTCATCAGTGGCAAGGCACAGACTGCAGTGTCCTGTAGTCTGCATGGCAGGAGGGTTTGGCCTCATACTGTAATTAGAACTTTGGCTAAGATCTACTGCACTGCCCATCCCATATGCTGCTGTATGTAGGATTCAGTTTTGTAGCAGATGAGTTTGATTATGTAGACTGCACACTCATAGAAAATGCATACATTCATTAGAAAGAAGTAACAGGTGTTTACATGTGCCTGATGGCACACTGCCACACCACCCGCCATTTTGGCAGCCGCTGCCACTGAACCTCCCGTCCCATAATGGCTGGCTCTCAGCACCTCTAATTAATTTACTTAGCTCTACAAAGTGGTGCGTTACAGGACTGCCTATGTCTCTGAGCTCTAACAAGCCTGGCTTGACAGCATCGGGTTTATTTAACTATCTAGGAACATTATCAGTGAAAATGAAGCCGTCTTATAAATAAACGTCCACCCACTTAAACTGATTCGATAAGACAGTGTCATCTACGTGATGGTATAGTTTCTACAGAATGCCACCAGCATGGTCACACATGGAAAGCAGATATGGTCAGAGGCCAGACTATGTTCAATCTTGCATGCGGTGTGTGTCTGTGTGTCGGTGGTATGTGAATGTGTTGGATGTAGCTCCTCTCAGCGAAAGGGTGGAGGACCATATCCCCTTAGCATCAGACACGACAGGCTGACACCCACCCGCCCACCCTTTTTCCATTTCAGATGCAAAGCCAGTGTGCGCTGCATGCATATAGTCACAGCGGCAATCTCATCTATGTCCAATCTGTCATGCCACTGCTTTTCATTATTCTTATTTGGAGATAGGGAGTCATATTTTATAGACACTTGAGCTGCCGAGCGCGGCCGGCTGCTCTCTGGCCAGGCAGACGTGCCACTCTCTCCACATGAATCTAGGTCAAGGCGAGAGAGAGATGAATGGATGGATAGACGGATGGATAGATGGATAGAAAAAAAAGCCTTCAGCAAATCTGAGAGGCAAATGAACTGATGAAAATGTTCAAATTCTATCCTAATACAAGAGACCAGGAAAAAGCTGGTGGTAGGTTTCTGTTCTTCATCTCATCTTCCTTTCCTTCTCACCACCCCCCCTCTTTCTCTCTCTCTCTCTTTCCCACTCTCTGTCAGGATTTCTTCTGGTTTTTCTCCTATTTTTTTGTTTAGACACACATCATGTTTTGCCATATAACATAGTAAACATGCAGAAGTCCAAAGCTGGCTGTGAGGGGGAAAAAAAGAAGAAGATTGAAGCGTGGTGCAGTGGATGTGCTGTCCGATCAGTCGACTGGCTGCATCCCGTCACGCCGTGCTGAAATAATTCCACCGTGGCTGCACAGTGTATGTGCGCTTTACATATATACATACATCATCCACACATATGCTTTTCAGCTCTGTGCCAGCAAAACAGAATCTGTGTGTGTGTGTGTGTGTGTGTGTGTGTGTGTGTGTGTGTGTCTGTGTGTGTGTGTGTGTGTGCGCGTGTGTGTGCGCGTGTGTGTGCGCGTGTGTGTGCGCGTGTGTGTGTGTGTGTGTGTGTGTGTGTGTGTGTGTGTGTGCGTGTGTGTGTGTGTGCTGGATCCAGATGTTCCAGCAGTCTTACATTCTGTGGCTGTCATTGAAGCAGCACTGAGGGTAAGGTTAAGGTGACCTGCTTTAAATATAGATCTGGTTGTGACGACAGGCCATGCTTTCGACTTACTCGGTAAAAAACACATTTGGCTTTCATTCCTGCTCATCTCCAGGTAACCATTATCTGTTCAGAAAGAGTCTTGGAAAATGTTTACTTTTTCATAATTCTATAAGGCCTGAATAAGAGTGCAGCACCAGTACACGTCAATAAAAAGGCTACCTAATTAAATAAAGTGTTCCAGAGGTACAAATCAAATGCTGCAAAAGTAGTCAAAACCGATGTTTCTTACGTAAGATAACCAACAAAACCATCGGGAATCATCTGGCTACTTTCTTGTCTGTATGCACAAGGATGTTGTGATCTTAAAACAAAGTCACATAATGATGCGTTATGCTGATGCACTAAAAAAATAAAAAATCACCATTTCAAAAATTTTATTTATTGGGCTGCGTCAAGCAAAAAAAAAAAAAACTAAGTAGATTTGAATCACTCCAAGTGGGTTACAAACCCTTCAACACATTATCAAAACCTGCAAGGATAGTGCTGACCTGTCAACTTGTGGAAGTTAATGTACTTGGAAAAAAAATCATGAATGGAGATCACTTCAAGATCAACTAGTAAAGTTGCATGGTAAAAAAAAAAAAATCAACAATAAAAACCATAGCTGTGTTTAACAGTGAAAGTAAGAGCATTTCCTTACACACACACAATGTGATGAAAACTCACCGGGCTGGACTGTGAGCTGTGAGGCCATAAAAAAAGTTAGTGTGTCTAATTAGAAAAAAGGCTTTAATTTGCTAGGGAGTATAAAGATTGGAATTTGGAGCAATGAAGAAAGGTCATGCGGTCTGATGAGTCCAGATCGTCCCTATTCTAGAGCGATGGGTGTATCAGGGTAAGAATGGAAGTGAATAGATCGATCATGCATAGTGCCCACTGTACAAGTAAACAGTGTTATGATCTGAGGTTGCTTCGCTTGGTCAGGTCTATACTTAGGCTATATTATGTGGTAATAAAATGAAGGCAGCTAATGACCTGAATGTACGGAATAACCAGGTTATCACATCAATGGAGTGCTTCTTCTCTGGTGTCACAGGCATACTGTATTCCAGGACTTAGATTGTGAATGATTGGTTCTGGAAGCGTGACGACTCATTTTCGCACTGGCCAACACACCAAGAACTTTTTCACTGAACTGACACAGATTTCAAATGACAAGAAATACAGGCGGTCATGAAATGTCCATAGAAACATTACACCAGCACTTTACTCCTAATATCTGTATAAAGTTTGTCAACCATGTCAAGAGAAACCTTTGGATTGCCCTGAATACATGCTCGGAGATGACGACTTCAGTCACACCAGTGATCACGAAGAACCTGGAGAGATGACATCATGGGGTCTGCATGGGTAGAAGCAGCAGCGAATTCTCTACCACACAGTGATCAACCTTGAAGAAAACAAGAGTCCTCTCTCTATAATGGTTTAATATAAGTTTTTTTTTTTTTTAGGAACACAAGACTTTTGGAAGCTACAAAGCTGCTACTTGTCTACATCGCAGAAAATTTGTAACATTTAAAGGAGAAGACTCCAAGGGTAGAGCCAATACGACAGGGAGAGACGAGTGTCGCTCACCATATGGTGTATAAAATGACGCAGCACAGAAATAAACCCTTCTAGATGAACATAGCAAATAGTTAGGGATGAGTGATTAGACAAATGCTAACTGGGGAAAACTCTCTCGAAAAAACACACTGTTTTACAATATAGTGCATGTAATATAGAATAACACTCACTTATATACTGTAGGTTAAAAAATAGATTATGTATTTACAGTACAGCTTTAGAGGAGAGGTGAATTGCAATTGGTCATATTTGTTTCATGCTTCCAGTCATTCCTTAAACCAGAAGACTGAAACCGAATTGTAGAATGTAGTCTGTTTTTATGAATAAGATAATGTGTGCTGACTATTTCTCTAACGCTCTCATTTTAATGGACTCACCTCTTCTATAAAAAGGAACAAATGAGTGATTTTTGTGAGAATGCAGTCACATTCCTCACAATCAGGAATTGAAGACTGATGACTTCCTGAATCAAGTGTTCTTGGAAATCATGTTCAGTCTGACCATACAAGCAGTGTGGATGGAGTGCGACAGAAACATGCATTAACCACCAGTCATGTTTCAACTCTATGATAAGATGAGTAGCTGTCAGCTTCCCTACACTTTGTCTATCACCGCGTTTGACATATAACCGTAATTAAGCTAAATAATAATCCAGAAACGATGGTGTGCATTAGTGCTAGGGGAGTGCCGCATTCTCTGGAGCGTCAACACTGTAGAACTAGTCTGTAGCTTTTAGCACTGCTTGGAGAGGAGAGAAAGATAGAGGGCTTCACACACTCGCGCACGCACACACACACAC